>CAEFZX010021675.1:0-51693 GCA_903066825.1 Alfaro cultratus
TTCTCCAGAGTCCTGCTAATGACCTCATTATTTGACTCAGGTGTGTTGAAGTAGAGATACATCTAAAAGTTGCAGGAGACCAGCCCTCGAGGCCTGGAGTTGAATGTATTCAGGTGTGTTGGAGAAGAGATGCATCTAAATTAAACATCACAGAAATTTGTCTTTGAAGCTTTGTGATGGAGACAAAGTCCCTGATTCCAGTAGCTGTGTTTCTATTGTTCATATAGTTGAGCAATTTGACCTATTGAAAATAAATTTGCTGTATTTAAATTTTTTTTTTACTCAAGTCACATGTTTAACTATGGGATGTTGCCACTGGCACAACTCATAAAAAAAGACTAGGCTACAGGAAGTAGTTGGAGGATTGTGGTACAGCATTCTTTTAATGACTTATCACATGCACAACTTAATCCCTATGAATTTAATTGATTTTCTTTTTTTTTTTATTGAAACACTACAATTGTGAAATTGTGCTTTTTGACATTAGTGGAATATTGACAAAGTTTTGCTTACATTTGTAACGCAGCAAATAGCTGGTTTTCTTTTGACACAGTACAACCACAAACTTCAATGTATTCTGTTGGGATTTAATGCTTAAAACATTCAGTAGCGATAATAGTATTGCACGCCATTATTAATTAACATTTTTTTTACCATGTTCCCACCACTCTCTGTTAGCTTTAGCACTTCAGCTACAACTGCCCAAATGTCTACCCAGAGCGTGAATGTATGACACTTGCAATGTTATCCTACCAAATATTATTTTTGGGGCAATTCGGTGATAATTGGGATTTCATATATTGTGCAGCTTCTATTTTTCTGTCTACTGCCGTTAAACTTAAAAGTCACACAGAAACCGTTGCTTTACTGAAAGCGGGAGAAACTGAATGAGCTTGTGCACGTGCAGGGAAGCTTGTGGGGCGCGGTTGGCATGGTAACAGTGCAGTCAGTTACGTAGCTACGGTATCTACATAGTTTAGCTCCTGGATGACACACACTCATTCACAACTACAGTTTCTGTGTGATTTCAGTTGCGGTAAGCCCACGCCTGACCGGAGGCGGTTTAAAAACGGTGGGACTCGTCGATGCGAGTCCCTGTTTAACTCCTTAAAATAAAGTTAGGAAACCCACGAAGGAGAAGCCGTGACTGAAATAGAAATGCGAAGCGGCAGAGGGGGTTTTTACAGAGAGCAAAAGGAAGGAGTCACGCACGGGGATGCGGCACACAGGCAGTGTGGGTGGTTAAAAATAACCCGAAAGTTTCTATTTCTCTCCTCTGTCGTCTTGTCCCTCCTCCCCAAGGCTACTATTTTTAGCTCACGATGAGTCTCTGACGGCGAGCGTGATCCGTCGCGCCGCACGTGAGACCTCAGCACGTGCAGGTCCGACCCTCACTGCAAGGCGGGAAGCTCGCGCCTCAGACACGACCTGCAGCATTAGCGATGCTGCCTCCATCGGAGCCAACTCTGGAGGTGGAGAGAGGCGGAATAAGAGACAAAAGGATGGAGGGGAGGAAATTACTTTGTCGAAAAAATGAGGGGGATTTATAAATGAGACATTTTTACACTTTAGAAAAATGCAGAGATTTCTGATAAAGGACCAGGACGTGAAAAATATTTATGTTGAAATTGATTCCCAATGAGGAGTCTCCCCTTTTGTAAATGAGAAACTATTAACTTACAAACATATTAGACAAGGAAGAAGCTAGAAGAATTTGTGAAAAATATTCAGTTGCTACTTTTGCCAGGGATGACAGGAGAAATTCAACAACTGGAAAGTCTTGCTTTGTTAAATATAGCTTAGATTTCACCTACAGCTTATTGTTACATTACAACCACAAATTTCACAAAGTTTAAGAAAACAAAGAGAATTTACAACTACAAGTGAAACACTGAAAAACACAATGTTCTGTGCATAAAAAGAAAACTCATAAGTGGCATTTAAGAGATAAAATATGTCCATAAGGGGACTGTCAGTTTTTAAAGTGCAGCTATGAAATGGAAGAAGGGCTTTCACACGTTTAATAAACAATCTGAAAAGTGTGGCATGCATTTCTATTCAACCAACTGTCCCCAGAAGTCATCTCATTGGTAAAAAGTCCAGCCGTGTATAATTTATTGTCAGTTTAAATTCAGCTGTTCTGTGAAAGCTTTAGATCAGCGGCGTCAAACTCATTTTCATTTATCAAAAATCTGAATGTTCTTAAAGGGCCGGTTGTGCCAGAATATATTGACAAAACCAATTAAACTATTAAAATAGTAATAAATAGCTGTTCCTTCAGGATTTTGTGATTGTTGGTGTTTTTGTTTGTTTTTTTTGCAGTCAAACTAGCAGATTTTGTGATGCCAATTTAAAAGTGTTTGTTAAAATTTCTTACAATATTTGCTGTTAAATGTCACTTTTTTTTTATCACTCACCATATCAGTTACGGACCATGACTTGCCATCAAGTAAGGCTGAGGCAGCAGTCACTTGAACTCAATGTTTTTGACCAATTTTGAGAAAATGTGCAGTAAAATCAGAAAAAAGTGGAGATTTGTTGATTTTGTGTGCATCCATCTGGATTTTGCAGATGTGTGAAGGAGTCATTGATGTAATTTGGAGGCTAAAGGGTCACATACGGCGGGCCAGATTTGGCCTCTGGGCCTCGAGTTTGACACATGTGCTTTAGATGTTTGATGAAGATGACTGAAAATGATTAAAATATGAATATCATCCAGAGAAGCAGCAAAAGGCCCAAAACTCTGAAAAACCTGCAGAGATCCACAACTCAGGTGGGAGAATCAGTGACTTTTAGTTGTCCACTTTGCAAAGCTGACCTTTATAGAAGAGTGGAAGGAAGGAAAGGGGCCATTGTTAAAAAAAAAAAAGTCATAAGAAGTCCCACTTAAAGTTTCTCACAGCAGCCATGTGGAAGAAGGTGCTCTGATCAGAAAAGACCGAAATTTGGCTGATCTCTTCAACCTTCTTGCAAGCAAAATGCTCTGTGTTTTACATATCAACCTCACCATGGGTTTTGGTGGTGGCAGCTACATGCTGTGGGGAAGTTTTCATTCAAAAGCGAAATGTAAAGCTGGTCAAAGATGATGGGACAATAAATTAAGCTAATTACAGGGAAGAAAACCAGTAGGAGTTGCAAACATAATTGGGTCGTGTTGTGTTATACCACTCCACACCATTAGGTGGAGCCGCTGACAAGAAGAAGATGAGAAACGGTAGGAAGAGTAAGAGATGATGTTAAAAAGTAACATTGGCATTGTGCTAGTTTGGTTAGTTCATACTTGCTGTGCTACGTTAAATAAACACACAGTTATCCAAAATGTGTCTTGTTTTCCACACAATTACAGGTCGCAACTTTCTAGCAAAACTAAACATACATCCAGGCAGAAGTAGAATGGTTTGGGCCATGTTGTATTCCAGTGGCCTAGCCAAAGTCCAGACACATCTTCTTATCTGTGACAATCCAAGTGAACCAGTAAAAACATTCAGTGACATGAGTAAGAAGCAATTCAGTTCAAGGCTAAATTTGGAACTGAGTCTTTTTTTTTTTTTGTTTAACAAAAGCTAACTGTTGCTACCAGATAATTTTGGTGTTTTTTCATCAATCACATTTGATATCATGAAGTTTTTGGACAGTCATTTGGTCCAACAAACTACTGTGGTTCATGCATGAAGTAAACGCATCTTAAGAAAACATCCTCAGTAAGATATTTTTGATGCCAGCAGCCACTTTGCACAAAGAATATTAAAGTTGTAGCTCATATCCTGTACATGTTCATGTGTGTTAACTGACTCCAACTGCAGTGCAGGCCATGTGAATCTCCTCAATCTCTTGAATTAGAACTGCTTCATATTCCTCCAGAGTGTAAGTACTCCTGGTGCACATTTTTTCCTTCCACTAAACTTTTCATTTTTATATTCTGATGCACTTTAAATACCCAGCTTTTTTGCAGCGACCTTATGTGGCTTACCTTTATTGTGGATCTGGAATGATTCATTTAACAATGAATGAATTGGATCTTGTTCTTTCAAAATGTTAAAAATTCCCAAGATGTTTTCTGCTTCTTCATCAGAAAAAGATACAACCACCTGAAATTTTTATGTGAAAATAAATAGCTTTTTTAAAGTCAGTAAAACACTGCAGAGGCTTTTACAGAAGCTCTGTTGCCCCTCCAGTGAAAGGGCTTGATTGTTAGGCTAGAACAATTTGTTCTTTGTGTTTCTGCAAGGATTTCATTGTTTTATTTCAACTTTTGAAAAAAAAAGACAATTAGACAAAAGCAATTGTTTTTAAAAACAATTTAAAAATAATTAGACCTAAAGTAATCTTTATAGGGTGAGATAAGTTCTTGCTTTAACAAAGTTTTTCACTTTGAGGTTTAACAAGTCACATTTAAATACTTTGTTAAAAAAATAATCATCTGTGTCTAGATAGAAGCGACTATTAGGGATTATTTTTCTAAGTAATTTAATCAGGTTCTGCTTTGGGGCTCGGATTTGTCTGCCTCTGAACACAGCAGAAGACTTAATAAATTTGTCAAAGAGATTTAAAAATGTAAGGGAAGTCATTCCTCACTAGCAAATCTTGCTATCTAATGTGCTCCATGGAGGCCCTTCAGAGGATCAATAGGAAATAATTAAACCTCCAGAGGTTGGATTTACTCTTCCCTTTGCAGCCGAATGCATTTTATAATCCTGTGCATAAACTTGACTTACTAATCTCTTTACCATCAGATTTAACAGAAGAAAATGTTCTTTACATAGTTACAGTTTTCCAGTTTGTTGTACCATTAAAAAGTGGAATTTCCTTGTTTCTTGATCTTTTATCTGACACCTCAAAGTAAAATATAGAACACTCAGTTGTCAGTAAATTACTGCAAGTTTGGGACGACTTGAAAACCACCTAGCAGCCAGTTGGCACCTGGTAACTCTGGAGGAGCTGCAGAGATCCTCAACTCAGATGGAAGAATCTGTCAACAACTTTTGAACACTAGACTCGCACAAGCCCTTTCTGGAAGACTGACAGGATAAAGACGTTATCAAAAGAAAACCAGGATAAGTCCAGTTTGCAATTGGTTGCAAACAAATTATCCACACCACGTGGATAATTTGTCACCAAAGACAAGAAGATGCTCTTATCACCAAAAATACAATTCTAGGCCTCTGCAAAATCCAGTGTGTGTTGGAAATTTAACACTACACATCGTCCTTAAAGCTGCATCTCCATGGTGTAACTTGGTGGTGGCAGCGTCATGGTGTGAGGTTGCTTTTCTTCAGCAGTGACAGGGAAGATTAATAGAGCTAATAACAGGGCAATCCTGGAAGGAAATCTGTTTTTGTACTTCCATTTGGGCTTCAACTGCTACTAAAAATAACCCAAGCTCTTTACAATAAAGCATGCAGCCATTTTCAGGCATTAATTAAAATGTTTTTTGGTGTCTGCAAAATGAGCCATTTCAAAAACCTTCCAAATGTTCAGACACAAACCATGGAGCACTGCAACATTACCTAGCAACCCCATTCTAGCCCAGCCTGTCACTTAGCAACCCAAACTCCAGCATGTTTGGTCAGCTGGTTTTACTGCTGTGTGTGCTGTACAATGGCTGCTGGAAAAGACAAGTGTTTTTGTGTTGCATTCTTGGTGGTTGTGCAGGAGGCTCTACTTCTGCTTTTCAAAGATGTGCGGTTGTATAATTGCAGTCATTCTCACTTGCAAGTGTAAACATTGATTTGGGGGAACGTGGCCAGCAGAAAATTATTTGGATTTAAAGTGACAGGACGCCCTAAAACAGCTCATTCTGAAAGGTGCTCAAATACGCAGAACTGACCAGACTAAAATCTGAATAATTGTGCACAAAAAACTGTAATGAACATGGTTTGTATAGTCAATAGACGCATCCTAGCCTATCCAAGAAAGCATGATAGGTCAACTTTGATGGTCAGATAATATTCCAAGCGTTGACCATCCCAAATAGATGAATAGATCTGACATAACTCGACCCTACCATGGTGGTCCACCTAATGTGAAGCCAGACAAGGAACAGATTGATCAGAGAAAAAGCCAAGAGGCCAGTGAAAAGAAAGCCACAATATATTTACAGCTGCTCAAATTCTCCTGGCATGTAGTTGCATGGTGCAAGTCCTGCTGGTTATAAAATGCATCAAAAACAGTCCTGAAAACAAACAGCTTTGCTTTCCTGCCTTTAGGGCATCAGTGGACCACACACCATGCATGTGTTCCTGTATTACAGGCCTGATTTGATTTGGGTTTTCAGGGAGTTACTACATGATTCTGGAGGATCATCCTTTCTCTGAAGCGAGTTTCCAATCTGTGGAGCTGCTTTGTCAGCTAAATCTGGGATCTGGTAGTTGTCCTTTTAACCTTTGCAGTAGTTCAAACAGTTTTTCCATTTGTCTGTTTTGCTGACATCAGGAAGATTGGTGTTTTGTAGAAAAATTCACAAAGTTCTGTCAGATGATAACCACAAAGCAGCTTGGACTGCTATGAAATATCATACTCAAACTCACAGACAATGATTTGTTGCCACATCAGACTTACTTTGGTGATCCTCTGACCTCTCCTAAAGAAGAAGCAGCTGATAGTTTTGGCTCTTAGGGAAATATTTGGACAGCGAATGTTGACATCAAACCAGAAGCTAAAGTCAAACCCAGGAACTGATTGCTCTTGGATTTCCTTCAACTAGTCTGGACAATTCTTAGTTCATGTTCATATTCATGTCGACCTTTCCTAAAACCCAATTTGAGTTGCTCCATTAAGAATCGACATGACTCAATGTAGAAACAAAGTTAGAAGGGAGGCTGTGTCCTGGAAAAGGTGGATGAAGAAGCTTTTCTTTCCAGCCAGCTTTTATTTGTGTTTTCATTTAGGCGTCTAGCAGGTCACCAGTTGTAATAACATCGGTTCTGTTCTGATTCCTTCATTCACTTCCCCTGAGAGCAGCGTTTGCGAGTGAAGGGAATGCATTTGACATAAAAATTGAGTGTGTTTTCTCTCCAGGGAACTGAATCTTGAAAAGACACTTTGTGCCCTGAAAGTGAATCACCAGGACGGTTATCTTTGACCCACTTCCTTTCAATGCCGTCATTGTGAAAGATTAGCAACTTTGTTTTTCCCACAGAAATTCTGTTTACTTTTCATGCTTTTGTTTTTAACATTAGACAGCGTTATGTGGTTAAAGCAGCTGCCTCATAAAACAAAGGTCATTGGTTCAGTTTGGATCTTCCTCACACGCATGACTTTTCTCCAGGCATTATGGTTTTGTCCCACAGTAGAAAAACATACATGTTGGGTTAACTTAACAGTTTTTAAGCTTTTAAGGTCTGAGAACCTTCATGTAGTGAGAAAATATTACAAACAGGGGGGAAAAATCCAGATTTTATTTATTTATTACGTTTTCTTGTTTGTTTTTGTCAAAGGTAACCACTGTTTGAACAAAAAACAGTAAAGAAGAACTACATTAATTTTGACGATAAATGCTCTTAAATATGCCAAAATCAAATTTTTATTTAATTTATTTTTTAGTGTTTTCTGAATCTTCTGTTTCTCACTATATTCCAGTTACTGTTGCTCTTATTCCTGCTTAGGTAAGTTGTTTCTAATAAAATGTTACAGCCAATCATCCTGGGTCAAACCTGAACTGCTCTACATGACCCCCTGCTGATAGATATGATTGATAAACTTGGAATCAAACAGCCAATTTTCCTTCCAGGAGTCTAAGAGTCTAGAAAATGAAACCGTTTGTTATTAAAGCACGTAGAGACGTCCCCTTGGTGGTTACAAATGGATACAAGGTCGGTACCAAACGTCCGGCTGCAGACAGCAAAACTGCAGGTACAAAAAGGCAAAGAGAACAAACGACCAGCAATCCTGTTCAGTCAAAAATAAAAGTCAAACAAAATGTCTGTGTGAAAGAGACACCCATGATTTACAATTAAAGTATCTACATGGAAATAAATGTCAAAATAAGGAAAGAACTAAGCATAGAAAAGTTCAAGAATAATGACATTAACTGGTCAACAAACACACGGCTGGTTTTCCATATGCCGTTTCTTTTATAAATACTTTTGTTCCGAGTTTAAAAGCACTGTTAACTTCTGCTTCAACGTGCTTGGGGAAATTGGTACAGCTCTATTCAGCTGAAATAAACTGACAGGTCTCACCGAGGGTCATTCAAATGTGTTGCTGTAGCCCAAGGACATGTTCAGAAAAAATATTCCTCTTAGCAACCAATATTTATTGAGATAGGGAATAATTCTATTATTGGGATTTTAATTAGAGAAACACCTCATCTCATTCAAACAGTGAGTGTTTCCATCTTCTTTAACCTCTACGCACGTTTAACCTGGTCAACTATTTTACTGCATTGTCCAGCAGAAATCCTCTGCATGTTGCACACACTCTGTGAATCTCCATGATAATTTCTGAAGGCCGTCCTATTTAAGGCCCTCAGTCATTCTGCAGGAATCTCCTGCAATCTGCTGAGGTGATGTCACTGTCGCCAGCAGGATGGGTGTACCCCATGCATTTTAACAAGAGGCATGTTACTGCAGCTGGACCAGTTTAGGGGCAATTTAAATGAGTGAACTGGACATCAAAAAGCCATTTCAGGCCACCTGGACAGCCGAAACACACACAGTCACACCTACATGCACATAAAAGAAGCATCAACGTGTTCCCTGTGCACCAGAGACAGAGAGAGAGAGAGGTGTGTGTATGTGAAAGTTAATGGTTATTGATCCATCTCTATTTCTTCGCTCTGCTCTGCAGGGATGTCTGTCTTCTGCTGTCTTAACAAAAGCTCTACAAACTTTTGATTGTCTCTTCAACTTAGACGACAAAGTGAGACAACAAAAGGCTGTCTGGGTTTCTGCAAAGCCGCTCTGTGTGTGTCTGAGAATATGTTTGGGACCAGTCAATGTGTTTGATGGCTCTGCGAATTAAAGCCAGAGATTCACTGCACTGAATGATGCACATGCCAGTTTGTCACTGCTGACATCTAGTGGTAAATGAAAAAAATAATTAGCAAATTTACAAATTGGGAAAAAAAAATTTTTTTGACTAATTTTAAATTTAAACATATATTATCTCTTTAAAAAAAAAAAAAAAAAGCATTCATGAAAAGTACCAGGATGTACTTCATAAGTTCCTGGAAAGTAGCCGTTTTGTATGTTTTTTAAAAATAACAATCAAAAGTAGCCCTAGAAAGCACATTGAAAGTGCTTTCTAGAGTTTCAGAAAGTACAATGAAAATACCTGTAAGTTTCAGAAAGTACCTTCAAAATCTCAGGAAAATGATATAACTTTCTAAAATGTAAGTAAATTGTAAAAGAGTATCTTATAAGTTCTGGGATGTACCATGCAAGTCTCTGGGTAACAAATTAAAAAGTTCATTGAAAGTTCCAGTACAGTGTCTTGTGCAGTTCAAAATGGAGAAAGTACTTTTATAGTTTCACAGAAGATGCTCTGTACATTTCAGAAAGTTTGGATCAAGTTGACAAACGAGGCAAAGATTGAAACCACACCATTTGGAATAACCACTTTGGTATGTATATAGCTTGTATTCGTTTTAATGAATTGGTATCATGTTAGATTTATGGAAATGTTGTTTAATCACTAGTTGGACAAAGTCTTGTGGTATTTTTTGTTGACAGGGTAGTCAAAGTCTGAAATGTTATGCTGGGTTTCATGTCAAAGCTAACTAGCATATTATTATGGCACAGACAGGTGGTGGGTTGGCTTTGAATTGAAAATTATCCTTATTTGTGTAGTTAATGCAATTATGGTGTTAGGTAAATTGCTTATATTATTATCAAATATTTGTTGTTTCATGTACCTTTATAATGTTCTTGTTTTATATGCTTTAATTTGTTTCATTTAATCTTAGCATTAAGAATATTTCTTTGCTGTGTGAATTACTCTGATTCCTTTCTCAGAAGGTCTCTTTGAAGAAGAGCAGTGAAAAGCAGTGACAGCAGCATCCTGCAGAGTTTATCGCTCGGCAGAGGGCTCTGCCACTCTGACCTGCTAGATAGCTGTAAAACCATCGCCTTGGAGATATACAACTTTGTCTGCTTAACCCTGTACCTTGAACAAGATAGCATAGTGCGAGATCTTGTGTTTTAGTTAGTGATTGTCATTGACGCTGCAACTATGTGATGAACTGTTTCCCCCTCCCTTTTAGAGCTGCAGCGTGTGTTGTGTTAGGGATCCTGAAAGCAATCAAAAGAGAGGAGCAGACAAATGTGGTTTCAGAGCGGTGGGAGATTGTACCTGAAAGCACATCTCTGTCTGTTCTCCTCGCGAGTAACAAAAGAATCTAACTCTATTGTCTTTCCTGTGTTTGTTTAACTTGTGTTTAATAGGTGTCAACTCTAACATATGGCCTAATTCACCCTTTGAAATGTTATTTACACTTTATATCCCTTTACATGTTGGTGCATTTTTTCGTTCCAAGTTAAAGGTTGCTGTCTCTTTAAGACATTCTAAAGGTAACGGTTGGAGCAGTGAATGGTCACCATCCCTCAACACCTGGTCTCATGAATGCACCAAGCTTTTCAAACTCTACTTGGTGCGTCCTGTCCACCACAACTCTACCCCTGTCTTTACGTTACATATTTATGACCAACTGTTCTCCACACAAAGAAAATCACACGTACTGGAACTGACTGGACAACCTGAAGCTGGCAAGTAAAATGTTCAGTTGTCCAAAACGTAGAGAGGCTGCTTTCAAAGAGCTGTGGGGCTTCAAGATACAACATCTTGTACTTTGGTTGACTGGACTGTAAATGCATGTTGCCATTTGCCTGCAAAACAGACTAATGTTATTTTTCATCAGCTCTTTTATCATTTTTGTAGCCATGTGTTTTTCGTACCTTTTCACAGAATGTTACGAAAAATATATTATGGATTTTAAAATCTGTGGCGTTGAATAATTTTAGAAAATTGGTATATTTTGTTAGCTTGACTTTGAAGAAAAAAACATGTTGACTGGTGAACTAATTGATGATTTTAATTTTACTTCTACATATGAACTACATATTGTAGCTGTCGCAAAACTTATTGTTGTAACGTATTTAATTTTAATAAAAGTATGCATCTTTATATTCTCATATGAAAATGTCCACTTTTATTTGACCTAATCTATGAAAACACATTTTACGCATGTTTGTGTTGATTTCAGTGACACAATAGTTGTGTTAAAACGACACAACATGTGTTGTCCCTGAGCTGATTCAGCACATGTGTTAAAATTTAACACGTGTTGTTTTTAGCACATCTGTTTTAAGCGTGTATCGCATGAGGTTCAGAAAGTAACCTAGAAGGTTGATTTGCATAACGGACTCATGATCTACAATTGGCTACATTCTCCCACATCCACAAATAAAAATAGCAACAACAACCTAAATGAACAATGAAAAGAAATTTTTTAGAAAGTACTCTGAGTAGTAGAATAAGTAAACCTTAAATTTTCCAAAACGATGTCACATAATTTCAAAGAAAGAACTGTACATTTCAGAAAATACCTTGTAGGTTCTGGGAAAGTACTGTATAAAATTTGGAAAGTAAAATGCGCATTCTGTAAAGTATTTAGTGTTTTCAGTGCTTTCAGATTATCCTGTAATTTCCAGGAAAGTAGCATAAAACCACTAGGCAGGCAGACGGCAAGTTTGGAAATCACTAAATACTTTCCAGAAAAGACTCAAGCAAGTTCTAGAAATGAGTGTTGAAAGGGTAATAATTCAAGTAAGATATATAGATCAGTGGTTCCTTTACTGGGCTGTAGGTCCAGCGCACACGTTTCCAACGATTAGATCCCCAGCAGGTTCTGCAGAGTCGATTAACGATTGTTATAGAATATTTTATCAAGGAATGAGAATCTGTTTCAATAATAAGAGAAAGATTAATCTTTGTCTTTATTCGAAGGCAAAAGCGTTCGAAGACCCGTCTCACTGAACACAGTCAGGAGAAAAGCCCTGAACAAAACATCACATCGTTATATAGTCATAGCAAGGAAAAGACTCACCTAAAGTCTGATCTTATCTCCACTGCCAGATGGACCACAGAGACAATCCTTACCCCCAGCTCATGAACTATCCCTCACCTCTTGGAGAGCCGATGAGGATTTCAGGAGAAACTTCCAATTCTTCTTTGTCAGTTACTGCAGGGTAAAAACTACAATCCACAAGTCAGTCGTTTAACGTCAGTCCTTTCAGCGTTTCCATCAAAGACGAAATAAAGCTAAAAATAAAATTTTCTATTACATGATGCAGATTTAAATCTGGTGGAACATTTTTAAACGTGTTGCAACTGAGAACTCAATGAAATATGCATTAAATATGTTTTTATGACTTATGAAACACTCAATCCATTTGTCCATTTCCCATTCTGGCACAGGATTGTTGTCATTGTGTTTCCATGTCTTACTGGTTCGTAACTTTTTCTGTATTATCTGTTTTTGCTGGAGCTTCTTTTGTCAGAATGAGCTGCAGCTTGTTACAGCTGGAAGTGATGGAGGTTTTAAAAAAAAGGTTTTCTGCAAATCATTTGATTTATACAAAAGATTTTTTTTTTCGATAATTCCCAATAAGTGAAAATAATCAATAAAAGCATGCTGAAAACACCAACAATCTTGAACTGAAAGATTTAAGACTTAATTTCACACCTAAAATGCCTGCAGTTCCTCTTCACTGCTGAGGTTTTCTTTGTCTCCTCAGCGCAGATGTATCTGGCTAAGATCTCAGTTCAGTGAGGAGTTTCCATGGTTTCCTCATGCCTGACTGGCTTGTTTTTTAGGATTTTTATGACAGGATAATCGATGTTGACAAATCTCTTTGGATTTTTCTAAATCCTCCTTCTGACAAATACCAGGGTGTATTAATTTATTGCTGTTTTCTATTGGGATTATCAGACAGAATAAGAAAATATCTGATATTTTTGCTTTCTTTTCCTGTAGCGTTTCTTGAAACAAAACTGTACATTTTGTTTTCAATCTGATAGATTAAAATATTCTTGAAATGTTCATTGGTTTTTAGTTACTTCAGTTTTTGGAATGAGACCAGAATAAATAATTGAAAAACCTTCATATTGTAACATTTATCCTGTCCAATTCAAGCAGGAGAAACTAATCTGTTAGAGGAAAAAACAAGAGTAAACATCTTAAAAGCACCTTCTTACACATTTTAAGCATTCAGTTTTTCTGGATTGACACCTGCAATTGAAAATATAAAAAACAGAAATATTAAGTGCCTGAACAACAGTTGTCCACAAGGGGTCACTGTCTCAGTTTTTAGTTAAATTGTATTGATTCAAGCCAACTCACATCTGGAAAACATATTTAAAAAAGGAATTGAATCACTTGTTTATCTGCATCTTTTAATGCCATTGTCAAACTCAAGGTCCAGGGGCCAAATCCGGCCCGCCACAAGCTTTTAAATGGCCCTCTAGACTCTGGAAGGACACATAAATAAGACTGCTCAGATAGATGTATACTTGAATATTATTTTATTGTTGAAATCAAAGCGATTTTTTATCTGCCAAATTAAATCAGTGTGTAAAGATTTTCAACATTATTTAATTTCAAGAAATCCACATTGAATGCATTGATATTCTATCAGTTTTTTATTGGGTATTTTATCAATACATTCTTCCACCTCCAGCACTTTGAGGACATTCATGATCTTGATGAGCTCAACATTCCTGTTTTAATGGATTTCCAATAATGTATAAAAACTTTGAGGTGGTGAACTGAAAAATCAGTAGAATGTGATATTTTTTTATCTGATGAATTGTTTATAATTGTAGCCCTATTTCGTTTCTCCAACATTTTTTAAATAATGATGACACATTACAGTGGTTACGCCCCCTGCGGGAGGGCATTGGTAATAACTTTATTGCAAAAATACAGGATCCCTCTTTCCCCGATCAACACACGCTCAGTCTACACGTAAAAACCCACCTCCAGCGGCTGTCCACGCTTCTTCTGCCTCCAGCCGTCACTCATAAACACACATTTCAGTTTACATTCATTCGCTTTCATCTCCTCCGTCTAATCGTTGCATCCCATCAGCAAACACGTTAGCATGTCGATGCGGAACAACAAACATCACCAGCAGCATTAAAACACGAGTTCTCCTCCTAATCGTCGGTGGGTCTACTTCCTGACTGTCTCTGACACAGGACTGTGAGGGAAAGTTGATTTGCATAGCGGACTCATGCGCTACAATTGGCTACATTCTCCCACATCCACAACCCAAATAAAAATAACAATCAACAACAACCTAAATGAACAATGAAAAACAACAAGCTAAGTGCCAACCTTTGGTTTTCGTTACAACGATCAATCAATGTCAGGAAATTCTTGCAAAACTTTACATTGGCCAGTTGTGTCTATATATATATATATATATATATATATATATATATGATAAAGCATATAATAAACTGACTACACATGTCAGAATGCTACTCATTTGTGAGGGGAAGGATTTAAATGTTCACGCCACAGAGTAATGGTTGACATCTCTGAAGAAGATAGCTCACTGGCTGAAAATATACCTCTAATACATATTTATCATATAAAGCATACTCTATCAGACACGTTAGCTGTATCAGGCTGAAGATGTGCCGTTTTTGCTCCCATCTGGGTCTCGAAACCAGCGATATAAATCATAAAAGTGGGAATTTATAAGTGCCACTGAAGTTCACCTGAGGCCTTGAAGTAAAACAAAACCAAAAGGACTTCTCTCTCTCTCTCTCTCTCTCTCTCTCCCCGTCAGCCTTCGATTAAAAGTGCACTTCTTCCCTGCAAAGTGCACTTGAATCATCCGCGTTCATTGATAAAAAGCCCGTAAGAGGCAGGTTTCCTAACCTACATTCCTCTCTCTCTCTCTTGTCTTCCTTTCTCGACGCTCCTCAGTTGTGGTGCTACTGCTTCCCTTTCAGAACAAAGAAAAGCAAAAGAAAGCAAAGACCAAAGTAACAGGAAGCGCTTTTCTCGTTAAATCTCCCAGTAGAAGCGGGAGAGCCGTCATTAAGTCAGCGAGCAGTTTCTTTTTGGGTGAGGGAAAAGGGGGCGAGTTTTGGGAGTATTTTAGGGGCGGAAACTCCAGCTAGACACTTGTGAAGTGCACTCCACTGCTATTTGAAATGCAGACATGAGGAAGTACCACTTTTAGTTTAGCAATATTTGTTAATTATCAACATTCCATAAGGTCTTATTAATTAACATACAGGTTTCATACATGTGTTTTTCTGTACACGTTTAGTTATCAGAGTTCAGTCTCAGGAGGGAAAACAAAAACCTCAAGGAAACCCAGCAAGAAAACGAGAGCAAAAATATGGCTGTCAGTTCAGCTACATGTGCGTCCGACGGGAAAATGCCCATGAAGAAAGAGGAAGAGGCGTGGCTACTTGGTTAGAGTCTCCCATTGAGCTGAAAGGTCCTGTTGGGGCGGAGGACGAGTTTGTCCGAGTCGGACGCCGGGAATCCTCCTAAAAAAACCCGCAGGGAGACGAGAAACAGTCCCGGGAAAGAAAGGGAGGTTGTAGTTTAAGGGGTCAGAGTGACTGCATAGACAGAGTAAGTAGGGAGGGAAGGCAAGTAAAGAGGGGAGCTTCAGGCGCGGAGGGAGGCTCGACGTCAGCGCAGATGTGTGCGTGCATGTGTTTGTTTCGAAGGAGAAGGTGCTGGAGCAGGACGGCCGTTGAGACGATGGCCCTGAGCCGATCCTTGGTCAGTCGAGGCGACGCCGCCTGGGACCTCGACGCCGCTGCGCCGTGTGGAGGTTTCAGAGGAAGGCGGGGGCGGATATCAGTGAAGCAGGGCGGGGCTCTGGTCTGAGGACAGCTTGACCCCCGTCAGACACAGCCAGAAACTTCCAGCGCTGCCCGACAGCTCCTGGACAGGAAGGGAAAGGAAGAACTACAGGTTAGGGAAATAAATGATGCCTTGGAGAAGAACACTCCTGATCAAAATGCTAATACCAGATGAAAAATGGAAACATTTTGTACTGTTGGATCTTTAGAAGATGCCCTTCAGCAGATTGGAGAAACCCAACAATCAGTGGCACCTCTTTATATTAGCCAGGTACAGCAGACAGTCTCCTCTGCCTTAAAAGATTATTTTCAGCTTCTTCCCTTCAGTCAGACATTTTTAGTCCCTAAATGTAGGACAAGTCATCGTAAATGGGCAGTTTTATGTGTTTTCCAGCCACATAGTGTCACTTTATAGCACAATCGACTACTAACAACCTTCAGTTGTTGGAAAAATGCTACATATATCAATAAGACTTAAAAGGCATTGGACTCTGTAATTTAACATCTTGAAATTGGGCATCTGTCTCTTTAAAACTCCTACTTTTTGGGAAATTACGCCTTTAGGAAGTTATTATAACATTTCTCCTCTATTAACCCTTTAACAATGTTTTACTACGATTTCGCTAAGAAGTAGCTGGTATAATGAGCTCAGCAGATGTGCAGTTCGCTAATTGCTGCTGGCTAGTCTGAAGGAGCTGAGTGGCAGAGAGCTGCTCTGTAAAGCGGAAGCTTGAGACACTGCAGCTTGGAGGAGGAGCTGTGCCTTGGGGGCGGAGCTAGGTCCAACCAGGCGTTTAGCACAGCTGAATGGTTGCCATGGAGCCTAAAGGATTTCTCAAGCATGTATTAAAGACCAAAAGCAACACTTCAGGTATGTCCTTGATGAAGGAATAACATTATAACATGATGTAAAACTGAAAACAGCTCTTACTGCTGTTGTTGAAATGAATAAACTGAAGTGACATTGATGCTCTCAATCAATGTCACTTCAAATGGATTTTATTCATATTTTTATTTCAACATGTTTTTTTTACATTAGTTTAATTTTTATGTTTTGCTCATCTCTTCTGTCCTGCTTTGATTTTAATTTGACTTGTGGAGTTTCAAACAGTTATATGTGAATCCTTCTGGTCACGTTGAAGTGTTCTTACTTTTTATAGTGTGTGTGTTCATGGTTATTCACACACACATGCATACAAATGTGTGCTTTGTCTATTTTGTTAGTTTTCTAACAGTTTTTCCTCCCTGAGTAATTTTCCATCAATAAGTTTGAACATAGCACTCCAGGGTTTCCCCCAGTGTATTATAAGCCTGGCGGGCCGCCAGGTTTTACTTGTGCCCCCGCCAGACTTAGAATTGCTTATTTATTTAAGTCTTTTTAAAATGTTTACATTTTTAAAGACTTTATTGTTAGTGTTCAGGTATTAATATTGAAATCTTCCAATAACACATAATTATCCTGTCAACTTTAAACATTTTTTAATTCAAAAACACGACGGACCGCTGGATGAATGACCCCCTTAACACCCAACCACCAGGCTTAGCAAGTTTTCTGGGAGAAACCTTGAACTCTATGAAGAGCTAGTTTTGTTTTTAGCACTGACCTTTTGTGAGCTACCTTCGATATGGATGGAGACAAAGACAGTTTGCAGGGCGACTATCCTGTCAGCAGCTTTCCTCATGAGTGTGAAGGGTATGACAAAAGATTTCTGTATTAAAATCCATGTTTCCTTTGGTCTTATGTGGTAAAGTTAGGTATTCTAAGGTGAAAACCATAAAAATCTTAACCACTTGTAATCCATCACTGTGTGTATTACAGGAACTTCACTTTTTGAGTTGATAAAATATTCAACAATATTCAAATTTATCCAGATGTTTTATTGTCTGTGAGTTTTCCAAAGGAGTTTATTTGTAGATTTTGTCTTCCTATTATTAAAATAAATAATATTTGCTTTGTTGAACTTAAAAAAATACACTTCTTAGTTTCTCCCAAAGACCAAAATAATCCTTATCACCTGGCAGTCGAAGGAAATTAGAGAACATTCCCATGATAAAGTCATGATAAGTGCAAATTAAAACTATGCTGCTTTAGTGCTGGATTAGTCTAGAATGCCCAAAGCCATGAAACAAATTCAATCTGAGATCTAACAAATGGCCCTTATTTGGTTACTCTCACATGATTCATTTACGTCGCTCACTTCCAATTTATGTGGCACACAAAGCAGCAGAGCAAAAACATGAGCAGTAAGCTGCTCTAAATAAGCAGAGTTTACCTGTGAAGCAGAGAAGGGAAGTGGTGATGAAGAGGTGTTGGTTATGAGGATGGAGGAAGTGATGGTAGTGGAATAGCAACAGGGACTCAGAAGAGAGGAAGTAAGCAAGGAGAGGCACTGACATCAGCCTGCTTCACCTTAGAGAGAGACAGAGGAGACGCAGAGAGCAGGGGGACAGATTGGAAACAGGAGAACAGGAAGAAATGAGACAGACAGTGAAGGGGGGAGAAAAGCACAGGGACAAGCAATGCGTGAAACGTGACCACGGGACATCAGGCAGATGCAGTTAAGAACAAGGCCACAAGGAGGCAGCAGAGCACTGGAGACCCTACTCACAAAGCTGCGGGTTGTAGTGAGGCGGCTGCGGCGGGAGGTCACTACCGTGCCGCTCAGGCTGCGTCCGATTCGCCTCTGGTTCTCCCCATCATCAGGCTCCGCCCCCAAACGTGGATCCCGCAACATCACTGGCTGCAAAGAAGGAGAGGGAGACAAAACGTCCCTTATCGTCTCTGACTGATGACCCGTGAACACGTGTCGAGATTCTGCAAAAAAAAAAAAAATCATAAAGCAGGTGTTGCCTTGTTGAGGTAGGTGGGGGTGCTGGTGCTGTCCGCCCCGTACACACTCCTCTCCATGTCTGCGTTGGGGGTCTTGGAGCGCGTCTGCCCTCCCATCCTGGATATCAGCCTCTCAGATGGGCTGCAGCCTGCAAACATGTAGATGAAACGACTAATTGTGATAAATTCATTACTGAAATAATCATCGACTAATTTAGTGATCGGTTAATCATTAGTTGGAGAATATAGACTGAATACAGGCTATTTGTAGAAAAAAACAAACATACTCAGAGCAGTAATTGAACCAAAACTGTAGAAATATATTTACATTTTGCATTGAGGATGAAAACTCCTTTGTGTTTTACCCAAAATACTCAAGTGACAAGAAGTTTAAGCTTCACCCAGTTCAAATATTTGTTAGGCAATAAAATGTTTATATTCTTATTTAAAACAAAATTGAGTTATTATTATCATTTTGTGCATTGTTAAAAAGACTTACTGTAGAAAATGTAAACTATTCCACCAGCCATAATTGCATGGTTACTACTGTGTTTTTTCCTCATCTTGCTCTAATAGGAAACTAGGAAAATGAAGCCACTTAGCTAAGAGAAAGTCATTAAAAGTTCTTTAATCTTTATCAGAAAGAAACTGTAACTTTAGATTAGTTAAATAGTGCGATCCAAAATGAAGAGTTTAGCATACAGCCCATCCATTTTAAACCTAATTATGTTAAAAAATTGAACTCCTTCTGTCAGTGTTGAATATAAGTCACTGCCCAAAGTGAGTCACTATACCCAAAAAATGTTCAGACCAAAGCAGAACAGAACAGAACAGACGTTTCAATCCTGGAAGCTTTTGTCATTGTTTTGTTGTTATTTTTTTTTATTTTATTTTTTTAAATCTTATCAGTGGAATTTATTTTATGTCAAGAATATTATATATCAGGTGGTTCCTGTAATCAGTGCCAGTTCACAAAACTTGAAATGTTCAGCTCCTAGATCAGAAGTGAATCAAATCAATGAAGGCAACCCTGAACAAATCTGAACTAGTTTCAAAGTTTCAACATAAATATGTTATAATAAAGCATAAACAAAGTGTTTAAAAAATGTGTGCTCGCTATTTCTATAGAAGTCAGTCGATAAATATGTAGTCTGCAAAAACCATTGATATGCAGTCCCTTAATAATTCCTACCAACATTAAAGCTTTGACTTTAATGAGGCCAAAATCCACACAATTTAAACTAAAGTCTTAAAACACCACAAAGTTGATGAGCTGCTATAATTAAATCCAGGTTTTATTTAATTAAATCTTCACTCTTGCAACATGATATTCTATATTATAGCCATGCTTACATTAACAAAGGTCGCAGCAAAATGTTAGTGGTGTAACTTCTGAATTTTTTGAGAGAAAAAGTTTCTAAGAAGTAAATGCAACACCTCAACATGAGGCATGGCTCTGGTTTTCATTTTTCACAGTAAAGTTTGAAGTGAGGAGAAACATTTTCTCAATTCTTCCACTCAGAAACGTCTGCACAGATGAGCAGGCTGTGCACAACCCGACTCACAGATTGAGCCCTTCAGAGGAACAATTACAACTTTGTTATTTGCGGAGATCCACAGAGGTCTGTCCAAAAGCCTCACACTTTACTACTAGATGTACACATACCACAAATTTTCCATATTTTTCAGGTCAGAGCCATTATTTGTTCATCTACTTTTCATCTAACTCAAACTGTCACCTCCAAAAATAAGAAACAATACGAGTAAGAGTAGCAGTAACAGTAACAATAAGAGTAGCAATACTTTAACATATTTTTACTCAAGTAAAAGTAAAAGTACCCATCCAAGAAATGATTCAAGTAAGAGTGAAAAAGTATTTGGTAAAAAGATTACTGAAGTACTGAGTCACTGATGAAAACAACAATTGCTTAATATTTCAAAAATACATCATCAGACGGCCCAAAATATAAACTTGCTTGGAAATTTTGGCATTTCAAAGATCAAACAGAAAATTATTTGTGTAATATAATCACAAAATAACAAAATCAGGCAAAATAATAAGTTTTCTAAATCAATTTCTTTCAAAATAAAACTTATAAAAGTTTAACAAAAACTGCAGGTGTGTGTCTGATAAATATTTGGTCAAATTAAACTTGCCCTTCATTATTCAGTGGGTAGAGTATCCAGAAATTTTACTCAAGTAAAAGTAGCGATACTTTATAATAATACTACTCAAGTCAAAGTAAAAAATATTCCTACAGTTTTTCCAAAAGGTTACTCAAGCAAAATTGTGACTTGTTACAACCCAACTCTGCCAAACACGTTTTTACTCTTAATTGAGTAATTTGTTGGGTGGCTCCTTTTTACTTTTACTTGAGTAAAAATATGTTGAAGTATTGCTACTCTTACTTGAGTACAATATTTGGCTTCTCTACCAACTTCTGAGTAAATGTATGAAACCACAATGTGTCTGCAGGTGTGTGTGTGTGTGTGTGCGTGTGTGTGTGTGTACCTGATCTTCCAGCCTGCAGACTGGCCTGGTAAAGGGAGTCCAGCTCGGACAGCTCAGCCTCTTCACGGTCACAGCAGAGATCGCCGTGCTGCCCCGGGGCATGCTGGGAGCTGTAGTGCCCTGGGGAAGACTGACAACTGTAGCTGCAGCTCTGACCAGGGTTCTGCGGCCTGATGGGAAAGCACCGGTCCGGGGGCGTGTCATATGGTGTTACCACGGCGTCTGGGCGGTCCAGGCTCCAGGAGGACCAGTGACGTGTGCTTCCATCGGCGAGGACCGCGTGCTGCTGCCATCCTCCGTCGGGGGAATGTGGGCGGGGCGGCTGCCAGAGCGGGGTGAGGGGTTTCCTCTGCCCATAAGTTTCCGTCGGGGGCGACGGGGGTGGAGGGGGGTTGTGTGTGGAGTGTGAGGCGTGTGTATCCCAGAGACGAAGAGGAAGTGAGGGTAGAGAGATGGCTAAGTGCTTCCCCAAGGGTCGGACACTCACTCCCCCAGCCTGCAGTAACTCGCATAGCCTCACCCCCGTCCCCTCGCTCCCATCCTCACCTTCCTCACCAGCACACCTGTCCTCCTCCTCCTCCTCCTCACCCTGAACGGATGGGCTGCAGGGGTGACTGATGCTGAGGGTGAGCGTGGGTCGAGGGGGAGCGGGGCGGTAAGGCGGCGGCGGAGGAGGCGGGGGCGGGTTCTGACCCTGAGGACCGGCCCTGCTGCTCGTCGACTCATCCTCTTCCTCCTCCTGATTGGGTGTCAGCAGTACTTGGATCGAGCCAGACTGTTCACTGGAGCACACAAGAGAGGGGAGGGGCTCGAGTCAGACAACTCAGAGCAGGAGGAGGAGAAAAAAAGAAAACAGAGAAACCGAGCAGCTTTGACGTCAGGTGAGTTACTGCATCGAGGGAAGGTCACAACAGCGGGGTAAACAAGCACAAACACGCACTTACAGAACCAAACACACGGTGATGATGCCGCCTGCTGCAATGAGCCGTGCTGTTTATGAAGCACAAGCTGACGGATCAGTGTGTTCAGAGAAACCCTAACAGCAGATCCCACTTTATTAAAGGTCTTAAAGCACAAATCTACATATACCAAAAAGATAATTAACGAAGCTTCTGCTGCTCTAAACTTATATTATTACCATATATTATTACTTAATTGATTTGCTTTCACTGATGTTTAAAGCATTTGATCTTCAACACCCTGCCAAAGTTTTAAAGTACCTATAATTTCTTCATGCTTTACTTCCAGGCTTGTAGTCCTTTACAGTGGCGTTAATCAATACTTCTCCAGGAGTTTTGAAGGTTTTTCAAAGTTTTTCTCTTTACTTCCGCTGTGTTTTTGCACATTTTCTGCCCAGTCCTCCTGCCTGATCGTGAATTTTTTTAGCGATTAATCTACTGTTTATTCTGATAATTAAAGGATTAATCAATTGACAATCTACAGATTTTTCATTAAACCACTTAAGCCTTTTTTATACAATACTAGATATGCATTAAAAGATGAAAATAAACAAATCATTTAAATCCTCTTTTAAGTAAGAGAAGAAATACTTTATTTATGTGAAGCTGAAACTATGCCGCTTGAGGAGTTTTGGGTAAAATAAATTTTCACACAAAGATGTTTTTGTCTTAAATGTGCAAACAAAATCTGATATTTTTGCACAGTTTTGGCTTAGATATCCTCTGAATATGTTGTTTTTATGAGCTTGTGTACCCCAGTTAACAATTAATCATTTACTAAACATGTTGATGATTATTTCAATAATGGATTCCTCACAATTGATCTGATTAATCGCTTCAGCCCTAATCAAGTAGTTTTTGCTTTAAATTTAAAAAAAAAAAAAAGACAAGAATGAAATGAATGAAATATGACCAAAATACAAATATGTGGAGAGTCCTGTCTTCAAAGACAGGAAACACTGAAAAAAAAACAAAAAAAAAAACTAAAAAATGTGTTATTCTGGTTAAGAAAACCCCTGATTCTGTACTGAACTTCCATTTTCTCTGTCACACTTTGCAATCTTTCTTAATGATTATAGATTTAATTTGGAACAGGCTTCAAATTAAAAACACTCTCCGTGCTTATTGTCCAGTAATGGGAGCTGGAACGCCTTTAGTGGAAAAACACAACTTTTCTTTCCCACTAAACAGTGCTGTTGTCATGACAACCTGGTGGCGTATGCTGCGATCACTGATTGGAAAAAGACTGAATTTTTGAGTCTAAGATGGGGCTGATCAAGCTGAAGATTATCTGATTAACAGATGATTTCTTTTCAATTCGCTTGAAACTACTCCCGAATTTTGTGAATTTCGCTCTCTTTTTCTGCAAATCATAAAACCAATGAATCTATGGTTTGCTTTCTGTTATAAACATACACATTTAAATAACTTTATTTAGTCTTGTGCTACATTTAGATACATGGAAGCTGCTGTATTTCTACTGAAAGTTATGGGAAAATAAATTGAGTTCCTGTCTAGTACAAACACACTGGTTCATTTCTTGTTCATGCTACATTCATTCATTTCTACATACTGGATTCATATGAGCTTTATGCCATTTATATATTTTTTAATTTTACTGCAAAGTAATCAACTCTTTTATTAAGTATTTAATTAATTTATGGAGAGGATTAAAGTAGTCTAAGTGACACCATTTTTTATTTTATTATTTTCCATCTAAACCTTGTTTTTGCCAACAAGGAGTTAAGTTCTGGTTTATTTATGCATGATGTTTAAAAGCCGTTGAAAGCTGAAGTGACCTACTGCAGGAAATGGTTGCAGATAAGCTGTAATTTAAGTGACAATCTGATTAGTCGTTTGAGACAAAAAAGGGACATTTGAGTCTAATTGAGGATTTTTGGTACATCTTTCTAGATGTTACTTAAGCATTAGGTGTGTAAAGAATATAAATGTCAGTGATTTTGGCTCAATATTGATTTTTATCCGTGTCTGCTGTTCAAATATGTGTAATAAATGCCCATCAACAAGTTTAAGAGCCTCTTTATGCCTCACAAAACTGTGAGATTGAAATATGCTCAAAAGCAAGTAAAGACTAAGGAAATGTTTGCAAAGAGTTGAACATTAGCGAATGTGCAGAGAAAGGTTTTATCCTTGCATTGAGTGCGTTAGAGTATGTGTGAAAAGCAAGTCCATAAATGTGATTATTTTAGTTTGGTGTCACATGGCCTATGTGTCTTTGAGAGCGTGAGCGCCCCCATCCCCCACATTAACTCTTATGTCGCTTTTCAAGCCCTTGTAATTACGAAGAAGGCTCTGCAGCAGCAAGCTATAAATCAGAGGCTTATGTTGATCAATAGAGGAGAGGAGGAAGGTAATAAAAAGGGCTGAGTGCTGAGAGCTTTACTTCCACCTACTCCTTCCCTCCAGTTCCACTGGTAACAGATGGAGTCCTTTTTTTTCTCCGAAAGTTTCACTACGGTCTAAACAGAGCTGTAATGAAATGCAGACTAAAATCAATATTAACAAGTTAGCACATCCAGGCTTTATTTCCACCGATGTGATTACAGAAAGTTAATTTGGCTCAGAGCAAAGGAAGATGCCTAATACATTTTCATGAGCACCCTTAGGGAAACTATTTTTGTAGTCCTGCACCATGGCTCGATTAGCTTCAGAAAAAGCGATTGAATGTAAAAGAAGGCGGAGGTAAAGTTCTTTGTAGACGCATGCAGACTCAGAAGTAGCTAACTCACTTGTTAGCTCTTTCTGCTAGCAGCTACTTTGATGGTTTTAATTCTATTAAATATTTATGTTTTCAGAATTAAAACTAGCAAACTGGAATTTACTTAAGTGGCTAGCAGTTTATCTCCAACACTGCAGTATCTAAACCACAAAGATAATTTTGAAACCTGGAAAAGTCCTGTGCTTTATATGTTCTTGACAACAGCACCATCAGGGAAGGTCAAAGTTTGATTTCATATCTGTTGT
Organism: Alfaro cultratus; assembly: GCA_903066825.1. Lineage (NCBI taxonomy): Eukaryota > Metazoa > Chordata > Actinopteri > Cyprinodontiformes > Poeciliidae > Alfaro > Alfaro cultratus. The sequence goes on from CAEFZX010021675.1 coordinate 25,121, forward strand.
CATGCAATCCCAAAAAAGAGAGAAAAAAATAAAGCACTGGCAAAAAAACAAATTATTATTGGAAGATTTCTCTGTCTTAGGCAAACAACAGCAGTTCTGCAGTGCATCTACTGTGGCTAAATGTTACAATTATCCTATTTTTAAAAATATTTTATCTTGAAAATGCTACAGTATGTTTTCTGGCAACTTATTAAATTTTCCGTAATCAGTAGAAAACTTGGCTGGGAGCAGGAATTTTTTTATATTAATTTTCCAAGTGAATGCACCATATGCTAAGGTTGCCTTGTGAAAAACACTCTTTAGTGCAGAGACTGCTAATAAGTGAAGAAATCTCAGCATTTATTTATTTTCAGGCTCAGTCAGATGTCAAGACTTCCCCAGTTTATGTAGAGAGCAATAAAGAGCAAAACTTTCAGAAGATTACAGGAAGGATAAAAGAGATACAGCAAGTCACTTAGTTATATCCTACAGTCTCCAGTGTTGTTACAGAAAGTCCTTGAACTGGAAATGTTGGCAACTTGTTACGAGATAAAGATAATCTTCTACACTGTGCTGCTATTTTAGTAATAATTGCATCTTTATCCATGCTAATCATAAACAGATGATTCTGGGATCTGCTTCTGCTATAAAAATTAATGACAGCTCACAGAAAGAATTATTACTTTATGTTAAATGTAGTTGGATAAAATAATTATTTATAAAAATCTAAGAATCAGTGGCCTAACCAATAAGGTAACATTCACAGGACTATGATAAGATACTGGACTAAAAATGGCCATAAAAGCAGTCAAAGTCCAAAGAAAAACTTAGAAAGCCTAAAGGACTATTGATCAGAAACAATTTAAGATGTTAAAAGTATGATTTGGACTCTGGATGCAAATGATCAAAAAAGGATGGATAGCTCAGAATCTGAAAATGCCCTTTTTAATTATATTTGGGGTAATTTAGCAAAAAACTTTTTCCTAATTGCATGTTTTTTTAACTCTATGAGCAAATATAATCTCTACTTTGAATGCTTTTAATTTCATAGATGACCTAACCCTAACTGACATACAGTATATTTGATAACATTTTGTTCACCTCTCAAACTAACATAAAGAGAAACGACCAGCCAGAATTACTGAAACACATTCAGAATCAAAGATCAAGAAAACAAACCACAGCACAGGACGTTTGACTGCAGCTGCGGGACAGAAGCACAGTGACAGACTGCGGCTTTACAGTTCAGAGAAGGACGGGTCAGCAGCGCTGAAGGAGCAGAGGGAAGCCTTGGTAGCGCACACAAACAATGCAGAAGAAGCAGTGAAGCACAGAGACGCAGAGAGCAACACCGACTCAGTTTTCATTCTCAACGGAAAAACACAGCAAAGCAGCAAAGCGTTTTACTGCATTGCAACAAATACACAAAGGGGACAAGAAGTTCCTCTGTAAAGTAACAAATGTGTGCTTGAGAACACACAGTCAGACACACAAACAGCTGGAGGGGTTTGGATGGGGGTCACAACAACACAGGCCAGCCAGAACTAATGGAGAACACCCAACAACGAGTTGAGATACACAGACGGTCGGTTTGAGCTGAGGAAACAGGGGGATTTTTACACAGGCACCGCTGCGGACACATAAGGTGTGTGGAGGATGAGGGACAGTTGTGGTACCTGCTAGGCCCCTGTGGGTGGGCGATTCCCGTGTCCCGTTCCATTTCCTGTTCCTGCCTGCGTTTGATTGGGCCCCCAGTGCTCCTCATGCACGCAGCTACAGCCAATCCACTATGAGCGTTAGCCTCATGCAGGGGTCTGAGCACAGCTGAGGGTGTTAACAACAGGGCGGGAGATAAAAGGGACAAAAGACAGAGAGATATAACGACAGAGTGGCAGCGAAAATGTAAAGAGAGCATAAAATTAGTGGAAGAAGGTTAGGATGAGAAAACAACGGAGACAGAGAAAAAAGTGCAGAAGAAAGAAAGTTTGTCTTTCGGAGGGCTGGGGGCCTGCATGCACTACACTGCAAAAACACCAAACCCTACCAAGGATTTTCTGTCCTGTTTCTAGTTCAAATATCAAATAAAACAAGGCAAAACTAACTTGCAAGCAGTTTTTCAGCTGGTTTAAGGTCAATATTGATTAAAAAAAAGGATTACCGTAGTTCTATTAGCAGATTATTTCACTTATGGCATGTCCAAAAATACTTGGAAAGATTTTGTGTTTTTGCAATGTACACTCCCCTACTGATAGCCTAATTGGACTTATCTTGAATAGAAATGTTAGCTAGCATGGCATGTTTTCATTTAACAAGCCCACAAACATCAGTGATCAAAGACATGTAAGCTGAAACTCTTACTGAGCCTAAAGCTGTGCTGTCTGCAGACATAGCAGTCAGTGCTTATTTTGCTCTGAAAGCGCTGATAAAACATTTAGCAGTTGCTCAGATTCTGGTTCATTTTAAATTAATTTAGCAGCAGTGCAGTAGATTGTTCCAAATGAAAATTTCAGCTTTGGATAAAGATGTACTACAAATCAGAGTCAATAATGAATAAAAGTTACAAATATTTTTACTGTGGTTTGCTGAAAAGATGTCTTAAGAGTCTAAGGAAAGATAAATGTTTTACTGTTTATGTTGAATTGTATTAATATGGAGGAAAAAACATGAAATCTCCATATCTACTACTAATCTGAACACTGATACAAACAAGAGAAGGCACATAAAAGCTAGTGGAGCAATGCTTTCAGGTGATATTAATTTCACACTTCTGCTCAAGCGTCAGCCACTTAATCCGTACAAATCAGAAGAGGAAGATGAAAGTCGAGAAAACAAAAGCCGAGGCTGTTCATGAAGCGACAAACGTCAAACAGGAGAGAAAAGCGCAACAAAAAAACACTGTTTCTTTCTCAGTGAGCCACTCTGAATTTAACGCCATTGTGAAAAATAAGCAATGATATAAAGTGCATGAGTCAGCAATTTGGTAATGTAGAGGTCTTTGAAATTCTAGCTGTAACTTTTTATCCCCTATAAAGTATTCTAGAATATTTTTTCTCATGATACAGCAGTATTAGTGTACAGAGATTGTAATTCAAATCTGTCGAAGCAGATCCTAATGCACTGCAGCCTGAGCCAAGTGAACATGCTAACGCAACAAATGTATGCAGGCAGTAATGTGAGTAACCAACTTTACGATGTTTTTTAATGCAGGTAATCATTTCTTAGCCTTGGAGCGATTTGTGTCACAAAGTTTGAGAAACTGGTAGAAAAAGAAGTGAATTTCAGTAAGGTTTAAAACTAAACCACAGAACTGAGACGGTAAAAAAATCAAGACATATGACTTTATGTTTGATGCATCCAAAGTTTCTGTTTTAATTTTACTAGATCTCATTACATACTGACTAATCTAGATATTATAGATCTTCCTTATTGAATAGTAACTAGCCTATGTCATTTGGCACTAATAAATTAAGTGAATAAATCCCATTTGGGGATCCTCAGGGCTCCATTATGAGAACACTTCTTTTCAGTATCTACATGCTCCCCTTATTTCTTACCTACGTACATTGTTGACCAGTTGGAATATATTTTTGAAACCTATCTAATCTTATATTTTTGAAAATAAGAGTAACCACATTAGTCTTCTTTTTACTTCAATGGGTGTGTTTGCTCTTCGTTATTGTTCTTCCTTTATTATCCATGCTGTATTTTAATTGGGTTTTGATTTCAGTAGTTTTGATTTGTAATTGTCGGTGTGTTGCTGCCGGTCTTGGCCAAGTCTCCCCTCAAAAAGAGATTGTTAATCTCAAAGAGACATTAATTAAAGGTTAAATAAAGTCTAATATTAAATCAGTCAACTCCCATATTTAATTTGCTGCCAGGTTAAAGGCTTTCCTGATAAATTAGGACATGGTGAAACTTGTGCATGCTTTTTTTCACTAGGTTAGATCATTTAAATGTTGTATAAACAGATATTTATCAGGCATATCTATAAATCACTGAAGGCTCTTGGATTAAAACCACCTTAGAGTTGAATATCGGTTCTGAACCGTCTATATGCCTCGGGTCGTCTGAGACTTTTGGACCCAGTATTCCCAGAACCAAAACAGAGGAGGAAACAACATTTAGCTTCTATGTTCCTCAGCTCTGGAGCAAACTGTCTAAATTTTGAAATGTTCAGAAAATGTCAAGGCTTAAGATAACTCTAAACATAGCCTTCCAATAAAGATAAAAATTATTTAATCTTTCTCATCTTAGTTATCTACATGTTGAAACGTTTTTCCGTTTCTTTTATATATTGTTTATATTTAGAGCATTTTTTTGCTGTTAAGAATGTAACTTGAATCATGCAATACAAATAAACTTTGCCTTAATGAATCCACATTTTAAAAAATCTCAATTTTAAAATTTAAACAATAAACATTAGATTTGTTTGCAATTTGCTAATTTGCATGGAAAAAGTGAACCCAACACCAACTTAAATGCTATTAATCTGCAGCCCGTCTGTTGATTTGAGTGGTTTACTGGACGGTGTCGTCCTATTGATGCATTGCTGCTGCAGGACTGTGGCATTTTAACATCCTTGCTTCTAAGGGAGGAATAATGGAGGCTTGATGATGGCTCTGCCGTCCCTTAAAGTATGATATTAGATTAAAGTCTGGCTCAGTCATCGATACGGATGTGTCGAACCCAAATTCTGTTACATAACCACGCTGATAGGAATGCCATCTGTTTGTTCACAACTTGTCCTTTCCTTTCATTAAGGCTGCCTGTACTGTACTATAGCGTGTTTGAGTGTGTGTGCGTGTGCGCGGGCGTGTGTGTGTAGGTGTGTGGGTGGGTGTGTGTGTGTGTGTATAGTACCAGGTGAATAAGGCTGAACACACTACTGCACCCACAGTAGGACAGACATGACACAAACAGGAATGTATTAAGTAAATCTTAAGCTGTTGTAAGTTTTATGATTAAAATGGTTAAGACACCAAAATTCAAATTTACAAGGTGAGAAACAACGGTTACATTTCTGTAACCTGAATGCCACAATTTGTTTTTAAACACAACCACTATAAAACTTGTTTTTAATCGTTAAATTATTTTTTATTAACATGATAGAATAATGCTTCACTTTTTAACACTGATATTTACTCGTTTTTAACTCCAGCAGGATTTAAAGTCAGATATAACCAATGCTGTGAACAAACATGAACATTAATGATGCCATAATACAAAGGATGGTAGTTTTAAGAAAGTCCAGTGGTAAAATTTAATACGGCTCAGAGAGGCAATTATTTGAGAGAAGAACAAGTGATCAAAGTAGAGTTATGACACTGGGCTGTCATAACCTGGACTGCCCTGAATGAGATTTCTGTTGCTATTTTGATGCCAATAAGGAGGGAACGACCCTTGTATTAAATACACTGCAAACACTGGGAGAGAATATGGTGAGAGGATAATGATAATGGAGTCGGGATCTGATTTAGAAACCCCAACATTTCAGGCAAAGAAGGAGAGATTTATCCAGGGCAATATCTAAAACTATTGTAGCTAATTTTATTTCATATTGTTTGCCTTTTACTTTCAATAAACCTTCCTAATGAGTATTTCTAATATGGTTTAATGGCTCTAAGAACAGGACAGAGCTAAAACAAGTAGCGGCTTTAGCAAATAATGGTTGTGGTTTCTAGTGTCAACTATTAATATTTAAATCCTCTTTTACCCTTGAATTCTCATTAATCAAATTGACAAGCCCAAAAGCAGAGCACTTTGGAAACTGTTGGTAAAAATATCACTTTTAAGTTCACATAAAATGTGGAAACCAAGGCCATTTTTGTAAGAACTTAAACAGCAAATCGGACCTTAAGTGAGATGCTTTACATACTGTGGTTGTCTGATAAATCCCAAAGTTAGGCCCGTAAACTGACTTTATCTCTACGTTTTCTTATTAAATCAAAGCTACGTATTAGCATTAGCATTAGCAATAAATCAGTAGTGCAGGTTATAATTAGGGTTACAGATTTTTTATTTAAATTTTTTGTTTATATTTTTATTTGATTTCTTTTGATTTAGTGAATCAGTAAGGAATATATATTGCTTAGACGCTAACTTTTTTTTTTACTGTATTTTATTGGTTATCTTTTACAATTTTTATGTATTAAATTTATATATTAATTTCTTTGTGCTTTTAAGCTTAATGTACATTGTTCCCTGGAACAACATACAATTGATTTTGATTATTATGAAGGTAATTGAATCATTCTATGTAAAGCATGCACTGCAACACCAAATGTTCGAGGCGTAGCCTGAATAACTGATTTAAAAGTAAAGTAGTAGTATCAAAATCAATAAAACAACATTAACTTACCCAGCTGTGTTTTACACTGCATTATCTTTCTGCATCAGGTTGTACATTCTTTCCACTTGGTAAATTCCTCCAAATCGATACCACCACATTTTTCCTACAACCTTGTGGTCCCTGAGTTCAAAATAAATTAACAGAGTGGCTATTATTACGCTGGAATTGTTGTGTCCTCCTGGGTCACAAAGGAAATTATACCACTATTGCAATAAGTTGTTTATCATTCCTCTCTGATTTAATGGAAGTTTACCCAAGAACGTAAAATTACTGAAGCCATGAATCACACACCTGGGCCTTGTTTTCCACTGAGGGTTGGTACACTATTTGGAAGGGAAGTTAGTATTTTGTATAACTTGATTGAGAAATTGGGAATTTGAAATTAAGTGGGATTTGAAATATGAATAATAAAGACAATGTTTGAACACTTTTCTGGTCATTAAAGGTCTTGTAGCAATTCCCAAGTTAGTTAAAAATTATTGACTGTAGTTTTCTTTAGGGATGGGCGATGTAGACTTCAAGGTTTATCATGATATTTTGTGATGATAAAAACTCTTTATTCTTTTTTTAAGAAGGTTTACAGCTGTGTCTGCATGACACAGCAATCCTGGCACCACAAACACAAATAATGTTGCTGAATAACATATCCATTTGTAATATGATTCTTTACGACACCAGGCACATAAAGAAATGTGATTTATATTTAAACAAAATTTCAAAGCTATTGATACTGTCATTGAACAAACAGTAGAGAAAATACTCAAATTAACAATCATGTCAGTCTAGTATTTTTGTAGAAGGTTAAACTTCATTAATTTCTTATTTTTATGATAAGAAATTCATCATGACAAATGATAAATAAATGCTCACACCTAGTTTGATCCTTTTTGGCTACATGGAAAAAGCAAAAATACCACAAAGAGACAGATGGAGCCCAAAAATGAGGTCAGATGAAAGTCAAACAACTCACTCTGACGGCTTACCAGACAACAGGTGACCACATCTTAAAATGCATTTTTCTATCTTGATTCACTGTCTCGATTTAGGTCTGGACAATGAATAAAGCACCCCAGAAAATGAGAGATCATGTTTCCTACACATCGTATTTACCGGCTATTTAAAGGACATTAATGAAGTGCTTATTGGGTACAAATGTATGAATATATGGGGTACTTCAGAGTGTTTTTAGGGTACCAGTAAGGTACCTTTGGGGTGATTACTTACAACATAACTTTGTGATTATTTACTTTTTTGCAGCATACAGGGTCATTACATGACAGTGTACCTATGTGGAATGGAGTAGACCAACCATACAGTGTTATTTATAGCATATCTGCAGAGATGTAAAATTTAAGAGATTTTTATACTTATGGTACTTCCCCTAACTTATTTAATTTTTTCCTGAAAATATCTAACTTTTAGCCTTCTTCTCTCAGTGGCAGCATATAACCTTCTGATTTACCTTCATTTACAAATAAGGATAAGATGAGAGTTTGAAATCATCCATTTATGATGAAAAAATCCTTTTGCAGCTCATGGATAGCGTTTTGTGGTGACTTACTGCACTGTACTTACCGTCCACCTCTGGGGTACTTACAGAGTACTTACTTAAAGGGGACCTATTTATACAAAATTCACATTTTGCATTTTTTTCTACTTCCATTTGGGTAACACCTGCTTCTAAAAGCAGATTTGTTCAAAAATCTGTGGTTGTATAATTACACATATGTTTGGAGTTATTTTCGCATGGGAGTGTAAATGTTGAGTTAGGGGGAGTGGCTAACAGCAGCTTATTTGGTTTTAAAGTGACAAGAGCCTCTAAAATAGCTCACTATGACAGGAACTCAAAATAGCTAAAACTGACCAGATTAAAATCCCATTATCCAAGAACTATTTTGAGTAAAAAATGTTTTGTACCACCCAGAGATCTTTGCTAACCTGTTCAAGGAAGCATAATAGGTCACCTGTAAGCACAGAAAAGTTGAGCCATGCTCTAATGGTTGCTTCATCCGTACCCTGGTGTTGGAGCTGGTCCAGGTCCATGAACTTGCTGGGTCTGGGGTTGAACCCCTTGGCCGCCTCCCGCTCCGCCTCCTTCCGCTTCTGCTGCTCCTGCTGGCGGGCTCTCCTTGCCACCTCCTCCTGCAGCTCATCCAGCTCACTGCGCCCAGAGCCTGAGAACAGAATAACATTAAATAAACGACTGGTCGCACCTAAAGAAGCTGCGTGTAACTGCATGTATGAGGGCGGACCTGTGTCAGAGCTGCTGACCCAGCAGGGATGTGGCAGCTCCTGCATAATAGCACCGCTGCTTTTTGACTTGGGCACCGAACGCCATGAAGGTCCAGACATCAGCACCCGTTTTTGTTGCCCCACCTCCCTGTTGGGAGGCAGAAGGGGTGAATATAGCAAGAAATGCAGGCGTAAAAGGGGAAAATGCTGATAAATGAGACAATTCAAGCAGATTAATGTGTTTGGGGTTTAATTGTTTGTTACGGAGCACATCTTTTCGATCATTTGTTCTTGTTAATGTCACATTTATGTTTCATATTGATAAATTCCAATTGTACAGAAAAGAAGCAAGGAAACCCACAAGAGGGAAACATGATGGACAACAGTAGCTGAGAGGCAGAGACAGTAATTGATATTTGTGAATGTCGTACCTGTCAGGGCTGCTGCTGTTCCTCTCGCTGCTTTCGTAGCCACTCTCCATTCTCTGGATCAGACGTGGCTGGTGCTCCACCCCTCTCAGAGGTGGAGGAGCAGGAGGACCCATAGTCCGCCCACCGCTTGAAGACCTGGGCTGCCCAACCAGCCCAAACCCGACCTTCCCGGACTCCCTCCGTTCCACGTCCTCCAGTCCAGGTTGTGTGGCAGCTCCCACAAAGGGGAGAGGCTGCTGGGGCTCAGCGGGGATTGACGGGCCGGGTGCAGCACTGTAGCCCAGCTGGGAGTCTCTTTGTCGGGTGAAGATGCTGTCGATGTTCAGGGCCTCTCTCCTGGGCCTCCAGGTTGGCCGGTAGCGGCTTCCAGAGGAACTAGAGCAAATGATGTGGATGATTAGAAGTGTAAGGTTTAATTAGAAAAATGTGTTTGTTAAAAAGAACAACCAGGACAGAAATCACAAGAATTATGGACTCTGTAGAAAATGCACAGTTCGTAGGTCAAAGCATTCTCTGACAAACAAAGGAAATAATCTTGCTTATATACATTTTCTACATGCTTTGCAAAATGTAAGGTGATGCTTTTGCAACCCCAAAAAGCACCTAGAAATGTTGGTTCCTTAGTTTTGCAAACAGTCCTTGTCTCAATTAAGAAATGAATTTATGTCTTTCTACATACTAGAAATCACTTGTGTCAAACTCAAGACAAATGAGGTAAAAGTAAAAACTATTATATGTCAAGCTGTGTCAAGGTTCTAACTTCTGGCTTATCTGGTATGGATGTATGTATGTATGGATGGATGGATGAAAAATATATCAATCAAATTCCAGACTTTTCCAGGCCGCGTAGGAACTCGTCAGCATAATCTTTAAGCATTAATAAGCATTTATGCAATACCGCTTCATTAATATGGTTCAAAGAATTGAGGAATTACATAAAACTTGATGAGTATGAGTGCATATTTGAAGAGAGACTCAAAGTTCACATCTATATTCAGAATCCAAATGCTAATGCAGACGTGGGCAGTGAGGAGGAGGTAATTAAACTGCAGAGAACAAGCAGCAGAACAGCATTTACTTCATAAAAAGAGCCATATGTTGGATATGCTGGATACTTTCACATATCATTGGACTGTAACTTACTTTATAGCTTTATTTGTTTGCTTTATTTCTTGCTTTTTAAGACATTTTGATACAGGTCACTGTAACACCACGAAGGAATAGCTGAGATATTTAATCATCGTACAACAAAAAGCATACATAAGAGGTGAAACCATCTTTACTGTCCTATGTTTAAATTAATATAATCATGTTATATTACATGCCAATGCAACTTTTAAGATGAAAATGAAGTATTGCATTAAATATATTAAACTATCAAATAATTAAACAGACAAACTGAGGAGGAAGGAAAGACTTGCTGTTGAAAAATGTGTGATTTAGTTCTGCTATTAACTTTGAATTATCATAAAAAGCAATTGAAACAGTCATAACATATTACTTAGCAGTTCTTTGCTATTTTTAGTACCATAATGAGTACATATAACTTATGATTTCAGTTCAGATCTGCAGCATTATGAAGACAAAAGCCATCTTTCCACAAATCAAGGCTTTAGCTACGGGATGTCGTTGTTACCTTGTTGCTAACGGAAGACAGCAAATTCATTTAAAAATATTTAAGGTGAAAACAGTCAATAAATGTTACAGATAACAAAAATAAAAACTGTAATATTCAGTATGTCTGAGGCCATGGTTCATGTTTAAGTATCTCAGTGTCTTGTTGGAAGAAAGTGGCTGGATATGGATTGAATATCCAAGATCTCATATTATTTTAGCAGCAGGAGGAATAATTATTGCTTTTCCATTTGAAATAAAACCAAGATAATAAATGTTTGTTTTTAAATGTTTGCAGAAAAGGATCAAATTATGATCAACTCAGACTGGCTCATGTTTAGAGTGCACGGCTTCACACATACGTGCTTTATTTTTAGAAAATTTCAAGTATTATTTGTTACCTAGCTACAGCAGAGGTTTAAGGTGCGTTATTGTAAAAAAAAGCTCACGCTCTCTTCCTCAGCATAAATCACACTCCAAGCACTCTACTGCTCTTTTAGCCCTGACAGGCACCTGAAAAAAAGTTTTTTGTTTGAATAAAGTTAAGCTATTTTTATCATATTTATTTTCTGCTCTCTTGCAAAAAAGTACAATAAGATTAGATTTAGTCTTTGTAAATCTGCTTAGCTGCAGGAAGTTTTCTTTAGGTCAAAAAATGGGAGAAGAATCATAACTTTGCACCTCCTTTTTAAAAAACTTTGGCAGCAACTGCTCTACATGTTCACATTTCAGGACTGTTGTCCTACAAATATGGTTGAACTGTTTTTCTGGTTAATTAGATTTAATATAATTGATAGCCAATGCGAGCAAAACTCAAGTGTACTGAACGCTGAAATTAATTTAAAAAGTGCTTCAACATGTTATAAGTTTACAACTTACATTTGTTTGCCTTTCAGTAGAAATTCCAACGAAAAATGTCACATTATATGTAGAAAAGATTTTAAACGATTTACCTTGGTCTCATTCTATTGCATCACAAAAACCTTTCAATTTTAGCATCAAACTACACATTTTAATACCCCTTGTGATGGTAAAATATCTTAAATTGAAAAATGTAACACTTTTGTAGTGTTTTTTATGATTGTCAGAGACATGCAAATCAAATAAAAAAAATCATTACAGAGAAAATGTTTCCACACAGAGCATTTTAGTCCTACAGCACAGAAGCAACAGGGAGGCTCTGATCCCAGAGAGATGGTGAAAAACATGAGATTAGGTGTAAGAATTAAATCAAAATAGTCTTGCCTTACCTGGATTTGCTCTCACTGCTCGTGCTTTCATCCTCCCAGTGGGGCCCCCCGGCCCCGCCCTCGCAGCCCCCGACTCCCGAAGAAGACGAGGAGGAAAGGGGGCGAGAGGATGAGGAGGAGGAGGTGAGGGGCCTGCGTGAAGACAGGAGGAAGACTGCCGTCTCCTGCAGGGGAGGAGAGGGGTGGCAGGTTGGAGCCTCCACTGCTGACTCTGATCGTGGGAGAAAAGGGAGGGAAGGAGGAGCAAGTAAAACCAATAAGAGTTTTATTTATCCCACAGGGAGCAATTATGCAGGCAGCAGTGCAAATAAATGTGGGAATTTACACCAATAAGCTACACAACCTGAAGAATCTCCAGTGACGACAGAGAAGAAGAACAACACAATCTGACCTTTGTTTGCTCTTAACTAAAGCCACAATGCAATGTGTGTTATTTCAATCTGTTAACCCAAACAGCAGCTTATTCAAATTGTCATGCACAGTCAAATGCTAAAATATTAATTACTTTATTTAAAGACTTTTTTCCATTTTCTCACATTACAATCTGAAACCTTGATGTATTTTAATGAAACAACAGTGCAACTGCACCATACTGTAGTGTGATTTTTTTGCTAAAGGGGACCTATTATGCAAAATTAACATTTAGCCCATTTTCAAACTTCCATTTGGGTCTTAACTGCTTCTAAAAACAGCCCAAGTGCTTAAGAAAAAAACTACCCAGCCATTTTTTGACAAAACGTTTTTGTTTTCGGTGTCTTGAAAATGAGCTATCATGAGCTCCAACATGTTTGGTCAGCTGGTTTTACTGCTGTTACAATGGCTGCTGGCAAAGACAAGTTTTTTGTTGTTGACTCACCATCCAGAAACCGCTAGGTGTATTCTTTTTGGTTGTGAAGGAGGCTCTACCAATGCTTTTCAAAGATATAAGGTTGTATAATTACGCATCTCTTTGCAGCCATTTTTATTTAAAAGTGTTGGAGGTTGTGGCCAGCAGCATCTTATTTGGATTTAAAGTGACAGAAGACCTGACAGAACTGAGCAGACTAAAATCTCATCATATAGGAATAATTTTGTGCAAAATAATGTAATGAACATGTTTTGTATAGACTCATCCTAACTTGTTCAAGGAAGCATAATTGGTCACCTTAAAAAACTGAAAAACCAAAATGCATTACTTTGTCTTAGACTACCATATAAGTGAAGTACAATAAAGTTTGTGTTTGTAAAATCACAAAATGGGAAAAAGTGGAAGATCTCCTGACTCTAGAGTCAATAGGGTAAGTCTTCAAATTATTGTAAGAGCAAATGATATCTATGGATGATGAGATTTTAACCCAAAAGATACTGAGTACAAATACAAAGAGAATCTGAGAGTGATAACATGCCTCTATTTTTGTAGTTTTACCTCCAGCGTCAGCACCGAGCGGCGGCGAGTCGTAGTTACAGACCACTGTGGTCTGGGATTCGCTGGAGAGCCGGCTGCCCGTGGACTGGTGCAGGGGTCGGCTGCGGGACGTGCGGTGGCTCGAACTGTCCGTTGACGAGTCGGTGCGCGTGTCGCTGGATATCGATGGCTCCCGACCTGAAAGACAAAGGAGAGGCCACCACTTTCAGGTACTACTGAACACTGACCGTCTGTTTCCAGTCAAACAAGCCCAGCCTCCAGCAGCAAACACACGCAGAGGTTAGATTATAGCACTGAAGGTCAGAGCATTTATAGCTGAATCATCTCATGCAAGCAGCTGATAAAGGCAAAATAATCCCACCCGATGTGGAGCAAGGTGTTAGTCTTTGCTGTACCTGAGTCCTCACTGTCGTAACCAGCCTTGCTGCTGCAGTGCTGGAGCTCCAGCTGCGGGTTGGAGCCAGTACAAGGGTTGGGGCTCTCCTGCAGTATCACCGGCGTCCCACGGGGGTCAGCGTAGAGCAGCAGAAGGGGCTGGTAGTGGCCTTTAATACAACGAGACACTACGTCCTTCCACTTTGGGCCGATCTGGAGATGCAGCAGGGGAGCACATGCACCAAAGCAGAGACAGACATAGATAAGGTAGGAATACATCTGTCTGCATTTGGGTAGAACTTTGTGCAAAAGCGAAGATTAGAAGGTCAAACAGAGTCTGTGCTGATGTGTGTCCTGGCAGATTTAATCATACTCTGTCATTAGCTCAATCATCTAATGTGATAAACAGTGTGAAGTGTGACTGATAAGAGAGTCAAGGACGTCTCCATTTGCGCTAAAACTCTTGCTCGAATTAACACACAAAATATTAGAACAGGTGTAAAGCCTAGATGACAAAAGCTAAACCTAAAATAAATCCCCAAAATAAAACTCCAACACCATTTTTTTCTCTCGGGTTCCTCAGTTAAGCAAAAAGCCGGGCCATGCAGCACTCCAACTAAGACAAAGCAGAGTTTCTGTCCTTTCTGCTCTCACCGGCTCTGCTGAGGATGCAGCAGATGCCGTACCGTGCAGCCTCCTCACTCTGCACCATGAGAACACCCTCCCCAAAGAAAGACAAAAACTGTCTCACCTCTTTGACGTGGGCGTCGTCAAAGTACATCCACTTGCGTATCTTGGTCTGGAAGAAGAAGGTGGAGTAGTGCTTGCCGTAGTAGCACACCATGCCCACCAAGTAGAGCTCCGCCTGGCGAGCCCTTTCCTCTGTCACACGGTAGAACAACTACGGAGAGAGATAGAGGAAGAGGAGGAGCAGGAGGGAGCAGACAGGAAGGGAGGGGGGACATCAGGGGAGAGGTGTGCCGTAGGCAGGAGGGGTGGCAGTGAGGGGTTGGGGAGGGCAGGAGTTAATATGAAAACAAGGACATTTTGCTCACCTAATAGATGGACTGCATGTGAGAAGTTTCTTGCAAACAGTACGAAAACTGAACCAGCAACACGACGCAAGCTGCAGCTTTTAAAGCAGAATGGATGCGCATAACTGGAACATGACCTTCTGAAGTTATGTTTTTTTTTCCTTCCACTCACAAATATACACTACTTTGTGCTGCACGCTTTGGGTGCATTCACACCAGTCCTGTTTAGTCCGCTTTAACTGAAGTCTAGTTCATTTGTCTAGAAAGTCCGGTTTGTTTAGGGAAGTGTGAATGCGCAATCAAACTCTGATGAAGACCAAAAAAGTGAACTGTGTCGATCTCGGGTCGGTTGAAGTGAACACTGGCGCAGTTTGTATGCGTAATGTGGTGCAAGCGACCAGAGACCGCTACAAAAGTAGGAAGTGAACTACAGCACAGAGCATTCTGAATAAATATAACCAAAACAAACGTGAGTGTCTAAGGCTAATGCTCATGGTATGCTGACAAAGACAAAAGAGAAAATCCTACAACTGCTAAAATCTGACGCTACTCTATTTTTGTTTGTAAAGATGGAAGTTGCGCTCATGTCTTCTGAGGTTTTCATGTCATTTCCTTCAGTCGCTCTTGGTGCCACGGCGAGGGAGGAACAGGTTTGGATTGTTTGACAGAGCAGTGTGAAAGCAAACTGCACGAGCTGAAAATGTAGCAAACGTTGCAATTTAGTTTACCGAGCCTGACAGTCTGGCAGAATATCGGGTGCTAAAACACCCTCTCACGTTAAATCAAGGTGCAATGGCTAAGAACAGCAGTCTGTTCTCCACAAACAGACACAGTCTCCCATTGGTATAAACATTTCAAAATTGGGAAGAGGAATGGGATATCATTGCATCTATCATTCTCTAAGAATTTTAGGATCTTTGGACATTTTATCTGAATCAGTAAGCTGCATCTACTGCAATGAGACTCCACCCAAAAGGTTGAAAATCTTAGCATGCAAAGTGTACTTTAGAGTACTTGTGATTGCTATATTTATTTGTACTTTCCTTTATACCTCTCGGTATGAACTAGTTTTAGATCTATGAGGTAATTCCCTCCTTTAAATCTGAAGAGGGTTAGCCCAGAGCCTATTTGACTGCATCAGTCAGCATTTACCATCCTCCTGAAAAATGACTGGTCAGCATGTTTATTTGTGAATGGGTGAATGGTTCGTTTGAAATTTTTTTTGCCTGGTACTTTCATATTTAAACACAAACTCTCTGGTACAACGGCATATTATGACCACTGTAGACAGAAAAAAAGGAGTACATTTGTACCCAAAAAAACTCAAGAAACTTTGAGATTAATCTATGAAAGTTTCTAGAAACAAATTGGAAATTTCTGACTTTCAAAAATCAGAATGTTTTGAAATTTTCTGATTTTTTTTCTAGAAAATTGATTAGATTAATCTTAAAATTTCAGAGTTATTTTGGCAAATCTACAATGGCCCTGATGCCGTCGTACTTTGTTGCTCTGATAAAGTCCTAAGCTGAAACTCCTTCACCTCCAGTTCCATTGACTTCACAAAAGTCTGGTTAGTAGCTTTAATAGTGCTTTTATATAGCCTGAATACACAGGCTGCAAGCTTCAGTTCCGCAACTCATTAGTGCTTGAAAGGTCAAAAAATAATTTTCACAGTGCAAATCAATCTTTTTCCTAGCAAACCCTGGAGAAGTCACTTTGCAAGAACAGAGTGGAGCTAAGACTTTACCAGCTGCACCCAGAATGCTTTCTCCTTTTTTTTTCTAGATGACTCATAGTAATAATGGATAATCAAAAATCTATTTAATATGGTAGACTATTTGTTTCAGATGCAAAATGATCCAATCTAAAGAATAAAAGAGCATAGAAGTGTTTTGGGAAACAGGTGCAGAAGACAGGCAGACTGAAAGTAGAAGCTGTGGCGGGAGGAGATGGGAAACGAGGCAGATGGATTCCCTTTTAACTGCTAAACATAAGAGAGAAATTCAATAGATGATTCCTCAGATTTGTACCCAACTGCCAGGTTTCATCCCGCAACCGCAGGATGAAAACGAGGGAAGGGAGAAGAGACAGAATATGAAGGAGGAGGAAAAAACTTGACTCACTAAAACACATATTCATGTTGACTAATCCATTATTCATACATATCATTTCAGAATGCTGCTGGAGACGTTGCAGCTGCATTAAAATGCATCAACATTACTCAGGTATGACACAGAGTATCAGAGGTCAAACATGAGAGGTGAGTGGGTGTTTGAGAGCGGAGTAAAAACCCACAGGAAAAAAAAAGATGTTTGCAAATCCGGCGTTTTTCTGAATGTTTCTTCATTCGCCGGTTTTCCAGTTGGTTTAAAGAGACTGACCCTGCACATTCAGGACTTAAAATCTGTGTATTTATTATGTATAAATACATAATACATTATTATGTATAAATATGTATGTATAATGTATGTGCTTTATGCACTGCAAAATCACAAAATCTTACCAAGTATTTTTAGTCTTGTTTCTAGGGCAAATATCTTACTTCACTTGAAATAAGACAAACTTACAAGTAACTTTTAAGCACAACATAGGAGATTGTTTTAAGTCAGTAATTCCATACTGATGAAAAAGTACTAGCTATAAGTGAAATAACCTGCCAGTTGAACAAGACATTTTTCCCATATTACAATGTATAATATGGGGTCACACAGTGTAAAAAGCGCTGTCTCTTATTGCCACACACTGCCAGTCAGCTGCCTGAGAGAAGAGTACAGCACCTTTATCCAGTCTATACAATAATTTGGCTGTTTGTTATTGATTATCTACGGATCAGTGGGAATAATTGTTGTTTTTTTATTTAAAATAAAAGCAATTAAATCATATGCATGTTTTTCTTTTACATTTGTGTGCAAATACCATGGTATTGTGAAGGCGTGGTATTTTTACTCAAGGTTATCATACAGTGAGAATCTTGAACACCAGCTGCAGCACGATGTTTACATTTCCTTGCATTTGTGTTTATATTTGTAGGTTATGATCATTCAATTAGCTTAGTAGAGTTTATAAATCAGAACAACCAGTCAACCTCAGACTGGAAAACAGTATAAAAGAAGAAGATATAATTTCAAATAAACGTAACCTTTAAAGATTTAAGGACTAAAGCTGTGTTTTGTTTTCTCAAATGTTTGTGCTGCTCGCTTTTACTATAAGCAGAAAAACTAATTTGCACAAACATACCTCCTGTTCAAAAGTTTGACTGATCTAGCTTCAGAATGAAAAACTATAATTATTTATAAACCTTATGTTACCGGCTTAAAACTTGACTCTTTCTAAAGTCTTTTGTGTTTTGCAATAAATCCCACCAAGTGTTCATTTTTGCTGCCATATGTGACATTAATTTCATTGCCATCCAGTATTTATTTTTTTTTATCAATCTTTCACTTTTTTATCAACAAGATAAAGTTCTTTTTTACTTTATCAGAAAGTGAAATCCATTTTAGAGAAGCACAGAGATATACTTAAATCTCTACAGTTTGGTTCTCTCACAATCTATATCATAACTTTAAAAGGACATTAATCATCATTTTAAAGCCTTTCCTTTTCAGCTTTGCTTAGTATTATAGTTTATGGCAGTTATATTAAATTATTAGACAAAAATAGAAAAATATGAACACAGATAAAACTTAAAGAATGATGATTTGGAGCACCAAACTTGTGCATCAACACAAAACACAAAGCTAACTCAAGAAAAAAAAAAAAACAAAGTCTGCAGCCTGGATACTTTTAATGTATACATGAAGCTTGGAGAGCTAACCAACCAGTAAACTATATTGAGATTTAAAAGTATAAAAGGCCCTGTCTGCTTATATTTCACCACACAAGTGAACAAATATCATCAGAAATGGTGTCAGCATTCAGTTTCTCTCATGAGGGTTTAGCTGCACTCCACAATAACCTAAAAATATCATTCTGAGAGCAACAGCTGTTTTGCCACTGAAATGCTAAAAAAACAAACATCTGAAAAATGTTTTCCATATTTTTTTACCCTAAAAAGTACCTAAAACTAATGCAACATGTGTTGTATGAAAGATAGAAAAATATTTTGTTAGACAAAAAAGTTGCTACTGCTAATAATTGATAAAGAAAATAATTTTCCTAAACTTTATGCTCACAAACGTACGAGAAAAAAACATTTAAGAGAAAATAATATGAGAATAAAGTCATAATAGCACAACTTTATTCTCATATTATTGATCTTGTATTATTTTATCTTTATTACCATACGGCTTTATTTTTTTTAAATATTATGACTTTTTTTGTAATACAATTTCATTTTCATAACATATGGCTTTTCTTATTGTCATAACTTTTGTTGTTATGACTTTTGTCTAACAACTCTGTCGTACATTTAAAACTATGCTGATTTACAAGACTGGGAAAAGGACAATCTACAATTTTATGTCAGTTTTTCAGATTTCTGACCCCTGAAATATGATGATATATGTACTTTAACCCCCCCCCCCCAAAATTTTTTATTTATTTCATTCAGAGGCCAAAATTCAGCTCCAGAAAGGGTCATCAATTACACCAATGCAAAGATCTCCCTTTGCTGCAATCAAAGTATTTATGAATATAAATTTAAAAAACGCTAAGAGTGAAATGGTGCATATTCTGGAAAAAAACATCCAGAATCTTTACGCAGAAAGCTGTTTGCAGATCATAAAGCAGCTAAAACTTACATGGTTCATTTCTACTGCAGTCAAACACAAACACAGCCTTAAATCTACAACTACATACATTAACGTACCTGACTCACATTCACAAATTGCTGTTTTTTTGCATTTCTACTGGAGAATTATACACATGTATCTATCAGCTTGCATGCATAATTATGTGGCGACATGGGCATTATGTTAATAGTTAATGGAGAGAACAAAACGTGTGCAACATGCTGTGTGAGCCTCTTACATCTCCCAGACGCAGGCAGGTTCCCAGGCTGTGGATGACGTCCTCTGCTAGGTCAGAGTGGTCCGAGTCCCACACCAGCCCGATGGACACGATTTCTGGTGAGTTCATCAGAACCCGGCGGATACGCAGCACCTCCCCACAGTTACTCTGCGACGAAGAGAGAAAGGATTCATTTATCATGGTAAAAAAGGCTTGTACTTTTTGTAGATACAGGAGCACTGAAAAAAACTTTACTATCAAAACAGAAATAAAGGTTGAAACCCATAGAGTCTGTAGATACAGAGTGATATATTTGAAGAATCAAAGACAAAAATTTCAGTTTCTTTAAAAAGTATAAATATTACATAAGGCCAATAAAACATGATTTTTAGCAAACCTACTGTACACTGCCTGGCCAAATAAAAGTCACCACCTGCATTTGACCAAGCAAATCCCCCACTGATGGGCAATTATCTTTCAGCTGAAACCGCTGCGATGAGTAGCTATTAATTTCTTAAACAACCATGTTGAAAGACACATCCTAGAAGTCTAGAACAGTCAAACCACCGGCATCAAGCAAAAAACCCCCCAAAAAAACATATAAGTCGATTAAAGAAAAAACTGAAATTGGACAGAGAACTGTCCAACTGTATGCATTATTAAAATCTGGAAGGATACTGTGGAACAAATATGGTCAGAAAAAAAGCCGGTGATCACTTAAATGTTTTGTTAAACAGATGGTCATGTGAACTGATGAGTCCAGATTGACTCTGGTTCAGATCAAGTGACCCATCAAGCCTGGTGTCTCATGTAGAAGCCTGTGTGGGCAGCAGTGTGTGGGCTGAGGTTTAGAAGGTATGAGCTTCATTTGTTTAACCAGAACCAAACATGGAGACGCAGCTTCCAGTTTCCAAGCTCCACTAGAAACTGATCTGGAAAAGCTGTCGAAATGCTCAGTTCCTTTAAATCAAGACTAAAAGAGTTAGATTGGAACATTGATCAAGATATTTGATTTATATTTGCTTGATAAATTTGACAAAATGTAATGTGTATTGCTTATTTAATAATTGGTGATGTTTTAACAATTTAAAGCACTTTGAACTTCCTTGTTGCTGAAATGTGATACACACTTAAACTTAACTAATTGAAGTACTGAAAAAAATGACTTTTTATGATACTTTTATTTATACAGATACGCCTTGAGACCAATTGGAAGAAAACAATGACTGATGTTACTTCAAAGAAGTTGATTTTCTGTGTTTAAATAATAGCTTTTAATAATTTTTAAATTTGTTACCTGATTTTGTTTTAGATTTCTTACCGCCAAATCAGATCTTCCAAATTACTTTTTTTATTTAGCCATATTTAACAAAAGTACGCATGGAGATGCACACAGGAAATAAGTAAACGGTAAGAGAAAGGGGAGCGGAGATGAAGGCAAGAGAAAAGAGATAATGAACGGATTGTAAGAGAGAACGACAGAGGGGTAAAAAAAAAGTGCTGCGCTGAGTTGTATTTGTCCCTCGGGCCTTCTGTTGAGTTCAGAACCGTGTGTTCTGAATCCTTCCTTTGAGTCATGACCCACCGCAGAGCTGGTACAAACACACACACCCTGAAATAAAAGCCTGCACGCACACACACACAAGCACGCACACGGGGCAGGGAAAGCGGACTCGGAAACAGCCTGAGAACACCCCGGCGTCCAGATCCTCTGCCAAACGCAGCACTCACACACATATTAAGCACAGTCCCGCTCAGAACGCTCCCTCTGTGGGCAGTGAGCCGTCCTGCACTGGCACCAGAGATGGCAGGAAGGTATTTTGCCAGCGTCTGCTTTTCACTTCCCAGAGTGAGACACGAACACAGGCTGGAGGGCGGCAGCCGAGCGGCACAGCGCCGGGACAGAGGCTATCTGTATGTCCAGGACGCAAGGTCGGCACACAGCCTCATTCTTCTATCGGCCGGGCTGGGCGATATGACCTACAAATAAAATTTCTGACTTTTTCATGCCAGATCTGATTTTAGTTGATTATCCTCTCCTTTTTCTCTCTTTTTTAAAAAGTATTTTCAAAAAGTGGCTTTTCCTTCAGTCATCTTGTCTGAGTGAATGACAGAGTATTGTGAATTATAAGAATGTAGTCATATTAACAGAATAAAGACACTATTCAACCAGAAATAAAAGTTGTTTTAACCCTATATTAAGACCTAAGTTTCAAATGTCCGTCTGTATATTTTTGCTTATTTTAATTTTAAATATCCTGTGAGTAAATATATTTGCCCATTTATCTATAACCACTGGAACTTTCAATGTATTGCAAGTCATTTTTGTAATTTACCATCTATTAAAAGAGCACCCCTCAGATTAATTTCACTTCCTGCTACAGCGGGGGTGAAATTACCGTAATAACTCAATATTAGCTGGAAAGAGCAACATCTCCCCTTTCAGAAACCGTTGGAATTTTTCAGACCGCTGGATCGTCGCAGCTACATTCGGTCTGGAGGGGTTAATGAGAAAAAGGCTTGATAGTTAGTCAGAACTAACGTTACCACCTCAGACATTTGCACAGTCATTTCAAAGTCATGCTATTAATAATAAATTGATGCTGATGTGTTAAAAAAGTGAAGAATTTCCTCATCTGTAAAACCAATACCATAGTATAACATCAAGAGATGCTTTAATTGTTTTGTCATTTTTTTGTGAAGGAGTTCTCTTGAAACTACTACTTCATTCTCCTGATATTTCGACTTTATTCTCGTAATATTTTGACTCATCATACAAATTGTTATTATTTAAAATACTTCTTTGCAGAGATGACCTGAATTCAATATCCAAATAAATAGAAGCTGTAAAACAAGATGGCTGCCCTGGATGCACTGACATCACTCTTAACAATGGAAACCCAGTGAGAGCATTTTTGGCAAAAAAAAAATACAGATTTACCAAAAACTACAAAAACTCGATTAATTGATAAAATTTAGTGTTTCCCAGATGAAAATTTGCTAGAACAATCACCCAGCAGCATTCTGTGTTTATGAGTTAAAAAAATGCTTAAAGTCGACAGAAGATCTGAAAATATCACTAGGTAATTATGTGTTATCAGAAGGCATTATTTACAATACTTAAACACCAACTACTATAGTCTCAAAAAGAAGCAAACATAGAAAATAAATAAAAATACATTTCAAATATACATTTCATCCTAATTAAAGTGTCCAAAATTTTCTGATCATCTGTGCATGACTTGTCACTTTATTCGCTGAAGTTGTTAGCATATAGAGACAGGAAGTGGTTACAAAGTTCTGACCTCTTCCTCCGTATGTGTTCATATACTGACCCCATTGTGCTACCAAGCATTTCACCAGAGACTAACTTGTCTTTGCTACCTGTTACTGGTGTATAAAAAAATGTATAATGAACAAACACTAAGCCTGGTGGGCGGCAAGTAAAGCCTGGTGGCCCACCAGGCTTTTAATACACTTGGGGAAACCATGAAACTTATTCATCCAGTGACTGTACAAACAGATTTGTGGTGCTTTATATTAATCAGTGCACACAAAAAACTAACAGCAACAAAAAAAGTGTTGCTCTTGCAGACCTTTCGATATGCAGAATTTTCCAGACAACGGCGGGTTACATAACAGGACTGTTTGTCAAATGATACCATAGCTTTCCAGAATGCTGATTGTTGCATCCTTCAAAGGGAATAGAGACGCCGTGGTTCCTGACAACCCAAAAAGCTCCATAAAATAAGACAATCTCACTTTTATCAGTCTGCTGACAGCCAAGCAGACTGCTGATGTAGGTCTGAATCCAACATAAAAAAAACAAAAAAACAACCGCATCTTGTGTGGGTTTTCACAGGTTCAGGTGACAGATCCAGCTTGGATGAATTTTTAAATCTTATTTTTGCTTACACCTGTTTTCCTCCCTTTCAGTCATGGCTCCGAATCTCAGAGAAATAAGAAGGAAAACTGCTCTTTCCTGTGTCCTGCTGATGAGACATGGTGTAAGTACACCAGCTATTTAGGTAGATTATGGACCTTTTCTCACAAAGGCAGCTTGCAGACACCATTATTATGCAGGGCACATACTGCCACGGCTTCTCATTTCACACATAATAGTTGGCTGCAAATTGCCGTTATGTTTGCGATGCCGACTGAGCATGTGCAACGCTCAGAGGTCAAACACAATTAGGAACAGTTTTGAGACACTTATTTGCTCTGATGATAACTTCACTGCTTTCTCACTCGGAGTTTAAAAACGATCTCCTTAATAAACTCACTGAAGGATTAGTGTTCTTATGCAGACTTTTATGCATAAAATAAAGATGTAGCTTAATAAATTAGTATATAACTGAAAAATAATAGATTTCAGTGAGTCAAGAAGTGGAAAAAGGGCTTATTTCTGATAACTTTGAAGATTTTGGCTTACAGCTATTGAAAATTTTAAGTTTAACTTTTCAAAGGTGAATATTGCAACACAGTAATACAAAATATTATTGTGTTGATGCAGAAATTGGAGTGAGTGTCCACATGAGGGGTTGGCTTGGCTGTTCTAGCCAACACATCAATGGAAAGTTGAGTTGAAGAAAAAACTATGGTGGGAAAAACCACAGCTTTGATGGGCTTGTGAAGCAAAGCCCATTCAATAATTTGTAGGAGATTCAAAAGGTGTGTTCAGTGCATGCCTGTTGAAGCACTGGAGTCTGTGCTTCAACAGGCATCACACACATGTGCACTCCTAGTTCAGAACATGCGATGTTCAGAGAAGCAGCAAAAACCTCAAAAGCTCCATAGCAGACTCTACAGGCCTAAGTTACCACATGAAACATGAAGACGGTTAAAAAAGTTGCACCCGAATACAACTTCGGGTTGTATTCGGGTGCAACCTCTAGAACAATGTAGAGACAAGAGAAAAATAGAGATATCTGTTCATAATGAAGAGAAAAAACCCAACATATCTGCTGAAACACCTCATACCAGCTATGAAGCACAGTGATGTGCAGTGATTTGGGCTTCTCTCCCTGCAGTAATTGAGCCGAACATGAATACAAAGTATTCTAGAAAAATCTGAGACCATCTGTCAGACAAATAAAGCTTGAACTGGAATTGGAAATTATTATTTTAAAGACAAATTTCTTTACAATGACTTAAGAAACTAATGAAGTAAGTTTGCATTTCACCTGGAAATCAAAATCTCAGAGTTTGCAGGAAGAGCGGAGAGATATAAAATCCACGTTGCTTCAAGTCCACTGATGGTCATTTGTTGGTGTTGGTCCATTGTGTTTTATCCTAATTGAACAACTAATTTTTCTCCCCTTAAACTGATCTCCAACTCAACACTTAAACATGACCTCTTACTGTGAGAAAACTGATAACTATGGATTAGTGTGAAGAATACCTCCAGTAATAGAATTTAATGGAGAAAATGAAAAGAAAATGCAAATGAAGTGAATGTTATGTAACACACAGCCGTCTAGAGAGAAGAGGAAAACAAAGAAATTATGAAACTAATTATGACAACTCATCAGCTTTTTAAATTGCCCATTAGATTAATTCGTCCATGCACTAATTTTATCTAATAAACGTTAACAGTGAACATTTAAAGGGACAGAAGCATATTTGTATGGCAATGTTTTACACCGTAGTCTGGTTTTACTTCCTTATAAAAGCAAGCTATCATATAATAAGAAAAACTAATGACAACCTATTTTACGCAAGATTATCAGAATATGTCGATAATCCTATAATCCTTCTAATGAAATTTCAAATGTGCAAAAACACACCAGATTCAACATTATTTAACAAAAATATGTAAACAACTAAGTTGCATCTGGAACAACGTAATTGTTCAGATAAAACCAAAGAAGAGACATTGGCCTTACTGGAAAGTATGGAAAAAACATCATCAACACAAACAAGTCAAACCACCCAGAAAGCACGGTGGTGGAGGTGTGATTATTTGGGTTTCTTTGAGGATTTAGATCTGTGTTTCTCAAACTTTTTCAGGCTGAGGACCACTTAACCCTTTTAACAAACACTCACAGACCACAACATCTTAAAAATGAAAACATTATTGTCTCAAGTCACTTATTGCTGTCTTTGCTGCTGTTTTTTAATGTGACCGGCGTGTTTTTTGTTATTTACAGATTCTGAAAGTGTAGATTCCAAGCTTCCCCAAGCTTTCAAACATATGGACATCAAAAAAGAAGCTGTTAAGTGTTGTGTGCATTAATAACATTTTAGGACTATTTGTAATTTAAAAACATAATAAAAGAAAAATAGACTTTAGTTGCTTTGGCAGAAACAAAAAATCCTCTTCTGCACTATTAAATATAAAAATTATCCACCCTTTTCTATCATTTGTATTTTCAATTGAATAAAAATAACAATAGCTGCCGACGTGCGCGTAGAGCATCATAAGCAAGCAAAGTCATAAAAAACAAACAGTTCTTGCTAACTGAGACGGAAGTCCCTACCTTTCACGGCACAGAGCCGTTCAAAAGAATCGAATCGCTCGTGAACGACACATCAAAACTTTCAGCAAGTATGACTTCACTTCCTCCGATCATATACGTTGTCTTCTTTCCACCGGTATCTTCAGTTTTTCTTTTGAGTGACCCGTCTAAGTCGCTTATCCGTTTTAAACACAGTTCTTTAAGCTAGCTGTAGTGTCGCACTTTGAGCTGACGTCACAGCAAATCAACGGTCGTTTACATGCAGTACCTAGCGGACCACTAGGGGGCGCCCAGGCACCACCGTTTAAGTAACTGATTTAGACAATTATCTCCTCTATCTGTACACCACGCTGTTTCCTGTATGATTACTCCATTAGTATGTCAAGTTTACGCTGTTAAATATGGTTCTATAAGCTACAAAACATGTTTCTGTTTTCATTTCTTCTATTTTTAATAAGTAATTACTATGCACTTAAAGGTTAATATTGAAATAATTTTA
>CAEFZX010021676.1:0-35550 GCA_903066825.1 Alfaro cultratus
CATTGCAGGGCAGCTCATGATGCTGGTGAAGCGTGCAGTACCTACTGCGGCCACCAGACGGCCCCCAAGAGAATTTTTTTCTTTTTCTTGTTATCAATAAAATAATGATTTCTACATACATTATAAAATATATATTATTATGAAAACATATCACTTCATGATGAAATTGTGTGGTTTTGATATTATAATGACATAGGTATTATTACAAAAAAAACAAAAAACTAAATAATAAATTCAGCTCCACTGAGGTCCTTAGTGGCCCTGGGGCCCCAAGTGGCTGCTTAATTTGCTTATGCCTTGGGCCGGCCCTGCACAGATGCACTAAATTTATATGTGGTATACATCAAGCAAGCACAGCTTCCCATTAGGGATGTGCGATATGGCATAAAATTCATATCACAATATACATTGTGATGGGTGGCGGTAATGATATATATCGCAACATGATTGTTATAAATCTTACATAGAAACAAAAAAATTCCATAGTAATTAAATGGAATATATATAAGACCGTGGGAGGATTAAGAAACTGGGACTCAGTGAGCTTTACCCCGCGGGTCCTGGCAGGGGTCGCACGGGATAAACCTTCCTTGTTTCCTGCTGTCTGACCATGACATCTACCGCCTCCTCCTGAGCATCACACTATGTTGTCAACATTACGCCAGTAGTTAGCCAGTAGTTAGCCAGTAGTTAGCCAGTAGTTAGCCAGTAGTTAGCCAGTAGTTAGCCAGTAGTCTTCAGATCTCTATGGTTGGCCAAATTCCTATTGCTTCTACTGTATGCTGTTTATATTGCTCATTCCTACTTCCCATCGATTAAAACATTTTTTTAATTTGCTGTTGGGAACCAAAATTTTCATCAATATAATTGCTCATATAATCGTCAGTCATGAATAATGATTCATTTTTAATGAAATTATTAACCATATTACAATTTCTTTAGCTGAATCAGTGGACCAATTCCAGTATTTCTGGAATCATAAATCAAACTTGTCATTTTCTTGCAAAGAAATTAATTCAATGCTACTGGACAGCAGAAAACCCCTCACACGACAAGGAATGATCACAACACTCTTCTCTACAACTAAGTCTGAGAATTTATTCAAAAAATAGACCAACTTTACAGCTGAAATCATCTGTATACAATTCCTACCTCTAACTACTAAAATGTGAGCAAACTAAGAAGGAAAAACTTGAATAATAGGTAAAGGATCAAATCTAACTAATGAATGGAAATTTGAGGTGTATGTGGAATGTCAAACTGCAAAAGAGAGGGTGTTTGGATGTTACAGATGAAATGAGGCCTCCATGAGTAATATCACAAGACTTGCAGCCATGCCATGATTAATGCAGAGGTTGTAAAAATTATGAATCAATATCTGAAGGCTCTCGGATCGATTAACAGAAACTCATTGTCAAACAGGAGCTGAGCTGATGGAAGGAGCTTCTGAAATCCCAGTTTTCATTGGAACAATCTAGGGTCAATGAATGGAGAGAAGCAAATACATTCTGATGAAGAAAGTGAAATGATTTTTCCACCAAAGCTGTTTCAGTGCTAAACGGGTGTCAGTGCCTAGAGGTCATCAACTTATCGAAATGTTATGACCTTCTTTTATAAAACACCAAAAGTTAGTTTAGTTTTTTCTTCTGCCTTTTAACACTAAATCCTTGGTCTTCAGCTGTATTACAAAGTCAGATTAGCAGTGAAGTATCACACACTCACTCTTTGTTATCCACCTGCTGTCATTTCTCCTGTATAAAACTGAAGTATGTCAATGTGCTGCATAAAACTATTGTAGTCAATATTTTTGCATCAATCTATAAATGCTAATTGTTACTCGGTTCCTAAAAACCTAAAAACAATGCTAATTGTGACAGGTTCCTGCCACCTGTCAGACTGAATATTCCAGGTAGCAGGGCTTCTGTACTGACACCAAACACAGATCAACTGGGGGGTTGGGGGGTTTATTCATGTACATGTAGCACCAATCAAGCACAAGGCAATTAGAAGGGAATTACACAAACAAGGAGCCTATTAAAATAACAAATGCTTTATGAAAAGAAACAAAAAAAAAAATCATCTAAAATTCACAAACTTTCAAACAATCATCAGTGATTGGGCAAACCATGGTATTTTCAGTCCAGAAACATTTGTAGGAATGGGTGACATGAACTTTAATTTTATCATAATATGCTGTGCTATTTATAGAGATGTATAAAATTGATGCTCCTGAATTTTCCTGCTGTGGGACAATAAATTTATATTATCCCATAGAAATATGTATATTTCTAAAAACATTCAAAATTGTGTCTGCCTTATTGGCCTTACATCTGTCCTGGCATGAAGTCAGAGGCTCAAAAAACAAGCACTCCACAAATTCCCATAATGAAATAGATAAAGTGCACAAAATACTTTGAAGAGACAGTATCATGTATTTTTCAGGCACATAGTGCCATTTTAAAGCATAATCGAGGAACTATGTTACACTCTGTTGTAAAATGCTATTTATATCAAACATGATTTAAAAATGTTAGTCCTCAATTTGACACATTGCCCTCTGTCTCTTTAAAGTTAACTACCACCCCACCCCCTTTTAATAGCTTAGCCCCACCCCTGGCAAATTTTTAAAAATTCCAGCAAATGGATGGAGCGGAGTGAAGAGATGAGCAGAGGAGAGGAGGAGGAGAGGACCATGGAACCAAGAATGTTTTGCTTTTACACCCGAAGTGACGAAGTTGTACCAAGCCGTACCGCTGCAACCTCAACTACCTCAGAAAAATTTGACCTAAGAGGCCAGTAATGAGACAGTTTTTGGCAAAAAATAATGCCAAACTAAAAGAATTGCACAAAGGTATCAAAATTTTCACAGAAACGGCCAAGTAGAGCTACTGTTATTGCACAATAGCCAGCCCCGCCCTAAACCTCACAACTCCCATGGACTGACTACTGACCAGCTCTCCATCTAACGGGCCCGGAAAATCTCTAAACCCTTGAGTCTTACCCTGAGACAGGTCTAAGAGAGATAATCTTTATAAGCTGGTGTCGAGAGAGACTCGTCTAGCTCTAACTACCTACAATCCAAAAGTTATGACCCTTTTCAGTTAAGAAGCAATAAACTGAGTAGGCCTCACAACTGCATAACTTCAATAACCACTCTTGTTAATGGTAGCTCTCTCTATATCAACAATGAGCACTTGTTACTGGCTAGACAACTTTTAGTGACTCAACATAAGCCCCAAGGTCATTATTTTACAAACACTAAAGGAAAGTCCAAAGCCACCACATTTCTAGAATCATGTTCATGGGTTTTATACTAATTAGAGGAACCAGAATTCACAGATGGCTCAATTAATTTCACTGTCCACAAATCTCTTTAAAATTTTAATGCAACTTCATCAAGCAAGCGTTTAGCAGGGATAAATGACAAACAGATTAATTATCAATAATTACAATTTAAGAATAAAAATCAAATTAAGTAAAATCCCCTTAACTCTTCCCTAACTTTCTTCCCTAAACTGTGTCACTAATTTACTGAGCGAGGCTTTGGGGTGCAGTTTAACCCATTCCCAGATGATGGATGGTCTCAGCAACAGAAGACTTTGGTGTCCTTGGTCAGAGTCTTGTCTATGTACGGTAAATCCTCCTTTGAATAGAAACAAAGCAGAGCTGGTTGTTGTCCTCCGAACACTCAGATCTTCATCACCCCTGTGACCTTTGTCTAATCCCCATGTCTGTTCCAGCAACCTTGATATCTTTGGGTTGAGCGCAGAGCAGCGCTTGAATCAGGAGCCAGGGCTGAGGGTCGATGGGTCTTGTCCCTTTTTAACAGTGCAGAGTCTTTACTTCCCCTTGGCTCCAGGGCGTGGTCCTCTGCTGATCTTCTTTCTGCATCTTCTTGTTGGCTTGACTTCTGCACCGGAGACTAAGAACCCCTCTTCCTCTTTTCTGTGGGTCTTTATACCTTCCCATCCCCTGGTTGTGTATGGGGAGAGGGCGTACGTGACTCCTCGAACATTCAATTACCTCATGGAAAGTACCAAACCTCCTTACATTCGGTCGACTCCCTGTTTACTTCTTCTTTCCAGTTGTTTTTCTCCTGGCCATCTGGGTCCACTTCCTTTTTTGAACTTCCCCTGCCTCTTCCGCTCAGGACATGTCCCTACATGCCTCTACACTCACAGACTGTATGATTATTTCAGTTACAATTCTTTCTATGCTATATGATCATGATAAATCATTAAACACAATCATCTTGTAATGTATTTCTTCAAACACTACTTCTTTTAATAATCATCTGAGGTTAATTCCATTATCAACTTCTAATTCACCATTTTTCATTATGTTATTCATCTCTTGATCTGTTTTTTATTACATCAACTCTTTTCATAATCATCAAATAAATCAGAATACAGAATTACTTGCTTTGTAATGATCAGTGAATCAAAATACAAAAATACATGTTTAACAATCATCAATAAATCACATCAGTAAATAGAAATATATAAATGCATGTTTTATAATCATCAGCAAATTAAAATGCAAGATTATTTTAGTTTCTTAGGCCTTTATGATCTGTTTTCTGAGTTACCCTGTAAAGATCTCACCTCTTCATGCCAGTTTTCACAGCACTACCATGAAGAGAAAAGACAGAAAACAAAAAGTTAAACATTGAAAAAACATCAAATAATTCAAACATTATTTGCTGTCCATGTATGATGGATACTGCTGCATCCATCATACATGCAGCAGTATGATGGAAAGTGGATATTAATTACTGTTCTTCCCGCTGACCAACAGCTGCCACACATATTGCTTGCTCTGTTGGAACCAGGTCCAAAGCCACTCAAAAGATCAGCAGTGTGATCTGAAGTGCATCTTAAATCTATTAGATGCAAGTACATATTCCCACCAGTGGTACCTTTGTGGTTGACATGTGATGAATTGATGACTAAATGTCTCATCTTACTATATCATTTATTTATATAGTAAGCATAGTTTACAGATAATAATGGTTGGAAATATTCAATTCTATCTGCTCTCCAGCTAAATCCTAAATGTTTAAGTTATTTGTCAACTGCTTTAGTTACACAAAAACACTATTAGATGTGTTTGTTCTGCTCAGGTAATTAAGATGAATTAAACATCTTCATCTTGGCAACATCTTCATCTGTGCTTTGTTAAATCATCTAATTTAACAAAGCACAATTCTGTTCAGGTAGGTCCTCTTCTCACCACCAGCTCCATAGGATCCGGGGCATATTGTTCACAATAAGCTGAATAAACTCTACAGTGAACCTTTAAGCTAATAAACAAGGTAGAGTCTGTGTAAATGAAAAAAAAAAGAAGTTAGGTCACATCCACCATCTTGCAGTGAACATGTTCTGCTGGATAGACAAGAGCACAAATAAATTGTTTGCTTCTATGGATCTGTTGTACTGGGCTTAATTTTGTTATGAGTCAAATCCTTTACAAAAAAAAAAAAAAAAGAAACAACAGCAGAGGCTAAGGATGACATTGCAGTTTTGGGAGAGTCACAGTGCCGAAGGAGGAATGAAAATGTGGCTTTTTTTTAAAGGAATATAAAGTTCTTTTAGAGTCCTATCAGAGTATAGCCATCAAGTCTATACCAGGACTTTGGGCCATTTCAAGTCTTTTCTTTTTCAAACATTTCAACATGTCTGCTGGTAAGATTTGTTGTTCTATTGAATAACCCATTTTAGTTTTATTTGAGCACCGACTAACCTCATATTTGACCCAAGGATCCATTAGAATACAGAGGAGTTCATGCTTGATTGTTAGGTGGTTCTTCAGAAAAATCCTAAACCTTGGGTTGTGCTTGACAGAAGGCACAAGGGGGTTGTGTTAATTTTGTCTCTTAAATTTAAATGTTGCTTGGTGTAGTTTGACACCCAGCATGCATTCCTTATTGCATGTTATTCTAATTGGATTGTCATAAAGTTATGGATTTGACATGGTAGCCAAAGTCTGAAGTGTGATGGAGAGCATTGCTTGATCTAACCTTTCAAGCAACCTTCTTTCAAATCCTAATCTGTCAGCCTACCAGATTCAAGACTGTCTTCAATGTTCTGGATTATTTCAAAGTAATTTTGCTCAGAATGAGGGAGCTCAGTGTGTTTAAAATACCGTTAAACCAGTCTTCTATATGAGCTGTTCTTAGTTTCCTTAGTGCTAATAAAAGAAAGCCTTAGGTCTGAGTTGCAGACTAAATCTTGTGGGTTTGACTGGTTTTGCTTTCATTCAATTCTTAGAAATGTCAGAAAATGCCTGACAAGTGAAAATAACTTCTGGTATTCTTTAACTATAACAAATACAGTATATTGCTCTTCTACAGAATGCCTTGATCCAAGAGCATTTCTCTTAGTCAAAATGAAAAGTTCTGATTGCAAAAATGTGTGTCCTATTAAATCTGGTTCTTAGCACGGTAAAAGCTCAAAGTGTCAAGATTTTAAAGATCATATCTACAACATGAATATAAATTTCTTTCAACACAAAGATGAATATTGTTTGTAATTAACTGGCTCTTTAAACAGAAACTAAACAAACATTATGGATGTACAGGCATTAACTGATGCTGTATTTTCCTTCTTCTTGTTGTTTTCTAGAGTCTTCACCTCTCCTCCCAGGGACAGTCCTCTGCAGCCATTCTCTGATCACAGGCCTGGCATCTTTCATCCATTCATCCCTCTCTCCATTCATTTTTGCCCTGTCATGAAAGGCCTGTCCAGTAGTCGGAGTCACCATCATATGGTCTCCTATGAGCCATCATACGATCCATTGGGTCACCATGTTGACCGTAAGCCATATTTGTTCGGCCAGATGGATATGCCGTTGCCCATTCCTATGCCACACCCATCTGAGTTGCCCTATTACAATGCTCAGCGTGTTTCATACCCTTCTGAAAGCAACAGCATTGTCCCATATGGAACATTCCCACGGAGGTGTCACTCCACCTCCTCAGCTCACCATCCTGAGGTAAAGGATGAGTGTATGGCCATGGTGCCATATGTAGGTGGAGGAGGAAGAGGAGGAGGAGGGGGAGGAGGCTATGGGGGTAAATCTCAGTCTTGGGTACCAGTAAATTTTGCGGACCCGTATGAGCAACAGCCGATATTTTCCAGAGATGGCTACCACACACTGCAGTACAAACGAGGAGTGTTGTCCCACGCTGGGGTCATAGGAGCCAATGACAACAATGACAGTCCTGGGCGAATTCGCCATCTGGTCCACTCAGTCCAGAAACTCTTTACAAAGTCACATTCATTGGAAGGGCCCCAACACACTCAGTCATCAAAAGTGCCAACTAATGGGAGTGTGTATGGTGGTGGTGGAGGAGGCAGCTGTGGTGGTGGTGCAAGGGCCAGCCCAGAGGGTGCAGCTCCTCCTGGGGCGGTGCGCCACCGGAAGCGCAGCAAGAGCCGTGAGCGCTGTCGATCAGCAGAGCCCAAACATCGAAGCTACCACCACCACCACCATCCCCAGCTTCATGGCTCTGCATCTGCTCCGGGGTCTGGATACTGGAGCTCAGATGACAACCTGGAACGGGAGCTGTGTCTTTATCACCCTCATCATCACCAACCTCCACCCTCACCCTCCCTCTCTATTTCCCCCTCACCTATTGCTATGACAACAGGCCAGTGCCCTGGCAACAACCCCGATAAGTATCCCCAGACTCCCCTTCCAAATCTCTCCTCCTCGCAGTCCCAACACTACTTCATCATGGATCCCTATGGGACAGTTAACGAGCATGCACACACCCATGCACGCCATGGCCACACTCACCACCACTCTGCACTCAAAGCCTCTCGGAGCAACAGCGATGTGAAATATACAGCTTCATCTGCATGTATGCCAGTTAGTGGTAACAGCAATAAGAGCGATGGCTGTATCGGTGGAGGAAGTGGCCCCTTGCTGCCACTGGGTCTTGTGGACGGGCCTATTGAGAAGAAAGGGGCATGGTCATCAAGCCTAACGGTGAGCAGGGCCCGAGAGGTCTACACCAACACCAGCAGCCACAACCAGCTACGAACCAGCGCAGGATCCGGTAACCTAAACCTAGATAGAGCTCTAGTCAAATCTAAGGGCAGTCAGCATCAGGACCCTTCTTGCCAATTCTTACAGGTAAATAATTACTCCCTGATTTCAGCCAAAAATAGTTCAATCACTCCCCTCTCTCCCCTGATGCCTCTTTTTCTCCACCACCTACTTCTCATAGCAATGTTACCTCTAAGTCAGTGCTGTCCAGTCCAGTAAACCTTTGGTTTTCTTGACTTTTCAAATAGAGCCATCTTTGAAATGACTTATGCAATGTTCTCAGTCTGAGGGGAAAAACATTCAGAAAGTTCCTTAACTGGGCGTAAGCAACTGGCCCATCTAAAATTTAGCCAACTTTTATGCTTCGCTCTGCGTGTTATTACCTATTTTTTGTTACCCTAATGCCAAACCCAACTTTGAGTTAAATTTTGTTTGTACACATGCCAATTAAGTAAATTAAATAATTACTGAAAAGTTTATTTCAGTAGAAGTAGAAATGTGGGCTTAGTGGGGCATATGTTTAATAGTTGCTTAAAGATTATTTTAAGAAGGTACTAATCTGACAAACAAGATTCATTTGGGCAAATTTTGAAATTTATTGAATATGAATGTTATGTGGTGAAATGGTTCTCCAAAAGTTATGACATACAGTCAATTGTAATTTGTTTTTACAATGATCATATTGACCATTAGACAGAATCTTTATCATTTGAAACAGTAACAAATACTTTATAATTGCAGACCTCACAAAACACACAACACAAACGCCCACACACCAAAACAGCTGAACACTTACTCCTTAACTGCATTCAGGTATTATCTTACGGTTAATTATTTTTAATTAAAGGGGGCTGAGAGGACTTGTTGAATCTCAGGTATTTTGACAAAAGCTCTGAGAGAATCATGCTCTTTGATTTCTCCAGTGCATTTAATACAATTCAGCCTGATTTGATTCAGAAGACACAAGAGGAGGCCTCAACAATCAGCTGAATCTATGGCTACCTTACAAACAGACCACAAACTGTGGTCTGTTTCCCAACTGGGCCATTCTACGAGTGTATTCACACCAAGCCTGTTTAGTCCACTATAATCGAACTCTAGTTAGTTTGCCTAGAAAGTCTGCTTTGTTTGGTGAAGTGTGAATCAAACTTCAAATGAACCAAAAAAGGAAACTCCGATCTGCCTAAAAACATTGGTCTTGGTTTAGTTAAAGCAAACTCGTGAGGTTTGAATGCTTATGTGGATGCCAAGCAGACCAAAGCAGGAAGCATTCTATAGTGCAGGACATTCTGATTAAATACAACCAAGAAAAACACACGTGATCTTTTAGCTTGTGATCTTTTGCCAAAGACAAAAGAAAAATCCTAAAACCTCTAAAATCTCACACCACTCCATTTTTGTTTTCTTTTGTGAAGGAGGAAGTTGCATCAGTGTCTTCTTCAGAGGGTTTTGTGTCATTTTCTTTAGTGTTTCTTGGTACAGCACTACAACAGTTTGCTTGACCCAGGGCAGTGTGTAAGAGAACCTCTACAGCTGAAAATAGAATTGCAACGATGGTCCCAAATCGAACTGAGACTATCGGATTATCAGGTGTGAAAACACCCTAAACCTCAGATTAGCTCCGTGTCACACCTCAGTGCTGCTCCTGCCATGATTGCTACTCAGGACTTTGCTTCAATTAAGGTTCCTGTATAGGTAAAGTTTAAGAACTACTCCTTTGCCAATGCAGGCTCCTATCACAGTCTGCTGATGTCTCCATTCAAGTTCCTTGGACCTTTAGGTATGACCTGTTTTAAGCTCCAGCTTTGAAGGATTCCTGCTGCATGCATTTCCACCTTTCTTCAAAGGGTCTCACTGTACGTGTCTCTTTATCTCGTCTCATCTTTATCTCTTTATCTCATCAAACAGACCAGAGTCCTCGGTTGTCTGTTGCTAGTGCTGGCCAAACACCCACCTAAATAGCATGGCTCTTCCAACACCTGAAGAACCACTTTTCTGAATGTTTTAGATGTTTCCTTGGCTCAAAGCACCTAAATCACATGAATGGCTCATTAGCAGACCTCAACAGAGCTTGATAACATACTGAGGAGGTGATTCAGCCAATATGTGTTTGCCTTTCCACTTTGATGTTTCCATATATCTGAATGAGTTCTAGGATCCTAATCTTTTAATCTCACCTTTCATGAACTTATTGCACACAAGTCCTTCAGTCTGACCACCAGAGTTCTATGGCCTTCCTGGACAGGCAACTCCAGGCCTCAAGGGCTGACGTCCTGCTATTTGTAGAAGCGTCTCTGCTTCAACACACCTCAGTCAAATAATGAGGTCCTTCTCAGGATTCTGGAGACCTTGACTTCACTGATTCAGCTATTTGATTGAAATATACTGAACCAGGGAGATATCTAAGCGTTGGAAAACACCAACCCTCGAAGACTGGAGTTCCCCCACCCCTGCTCTAAACTATTAACTTGCTCTTTTTATTATTATATGTATGTATTCTTTACCCTGTCAAAAAACAATATATTCCTGTGTAAGCAAAAGATTCAATCTTTTAATTTTATCTTATATTGCAAATTTCACAAATAACAGGAAAGTTTGTGTTCCTTCTCCTGCTGTTTATCACCCTGGTTTGATATTAATTTGTTTATTTGCAAAACCACTATAAAATCTGAAGTGTGACCTTTTTGCTGAGATGACATGTTCTCTCAAATGGTGCTCACATATGTAAATTGTCATTTATTAAATTTGAATGTGGCTGAAAAGTTGCATGACTGGATATCACTGACTCAGACTGGGGACACACTAAAACTTAAATTAATCAGATCACAAACAATATAATTCAACCAATTTAAAAAAAAATACTATCATATGTTCAGTTGTTTACATTAGTATCTACAGAACTAAGGAGTTTAAGCAAATTAATAATTGATTATGGGTATTGACTGTATCTACCCAAACTTTTCGATGCTGGAAATTATTCTCAGGACCATTTAGCATCTTAGTAGTTTTGGAGTAATATGGTGAAATTTAATACTAACACAGATTAAAAGCGTACAGCAAGGCACAAGGGGAACAGGACGCAGAAGGAAGGCTGACGTGAAAGTAACCAGTGGGGACTAAATAAAATCAAGAAGCTTAAATACTGAGTAAAGGCTGGAGAATGACATTGTGACTGGATCAGCATAATCAGAGATAATACTGAGCAGGGAGGCTGAGGGAAGGTAAAACAATGAAGAGGAAGCTGATCTAGACACTAAAGGATCTACAAACCAGGGAGAGATAGACTAATGCTGATGTAAGAGAATAAATCCAAATACACAAACAATAAATGACTTAGAAACTAAACATGATGAATAAACTGATATGAAAAGATCCTGGAGGCAATTTGAAAAAAACAAATAGACCAAGAACTTAGTAATGATAATAAACAACAAAGAAAAGATGAGAAAAACTCAAACACATGGATCATAACAGCCAAGACTCTCCAGGGATTGAAAGTATTGCACGAAACACATAAACTGCAAGTCACAATTTACCATGACCTACAATTTTAGTAAAAAAAAGATCTGTTGTAATTTACTTTTAATATCAAAATTATTCATAACTGGCAGCATTAATTTAAGCATTTATCCCAATTTTTTCCTTTTCTTTCAGTTGACAAACCAGGACATTATAACCCCATACTAGGCTGCAGGTAGAACTGTACATGGTTGGATTGTTGTTGAACAGCTGAGCCAAAATTAATATCATAAAGATACATTCTTAAAAATGAGGTCTGATCAGCTTGTGTTCACAAGCACAATGAAGCATATTTAAGCCAGTAGTTCTCAAATAGTGGGATGCACCCCGCTGGGGGGCATGGCGAGGTGTCGCGAGAAGCAGGAGGACTTAAATATTGACTTTAATTATGCTTCACTGACAAACAAGAACATTATTTGAGACTTAAAACAATAAATTTCTCTTCACAAAGACATGTGGCTATAGATCAGACAAGATGACAACACAGTCGACCATTAAACTGTGGTGGGATTAATAGCCGTCTTATCAATAGATCTGAGCTGTTGGTCTCTGCAGCTCCTCCAGAGCTACCTTGGGTCTCTTGGATGCTTCTCTAGCTCAGTGTTTCTCAGTTCTGGTCCTCAGATACCCCTGCCCTGGTATTTCCCTTCTGCCACACACCTGACTTGAATAAGTGAGTGATTAACAGGCTTCTGTAGTACTTAATGATATGCAGAGGATGTCATGCAAATATTAGAATCAGGTGTCCTGGAACAGAGACACATCTGAAGCATAAAGGACAGTGATCCCTGAGGACTGAAATAAATGCTGATCCAACTAATACTCTCTCCCCTTTCCTGGTCGGCTTAGGTGGATGTTCATGTTTTGGTAGGTCTGCAGCAGTTTCATCCATGTTCAGATGATGGATAGAACATAACCTTGTAAGGAACTTCCTGGAAGCTTTGAAGGTTCAGTGAAGATGAACATCCGCCAACGCAAATTATTGCGATGAAACTGTTTTGGCAGAACTAAAAAAAATGGCAAACATTTGGTATAAACACATTTTGTAAAAAAAAAAAAAAAAAAAAAAAATCTGTATATCTGACTCCATCAGTGTGCAGAGCAAAATGTATTTAAATGCAATCGACTTCAAAGCATTTGAGGATAAAGTTATAGTGTGTCCACAACACTGTAAGGTACATTGGTGCATTGTTCTCCAGAACGAGTCTTGATCACTCTGCTTTTCCTGCACTTACCCAACTCACCCCCAAACTTTTTATCCACCCAGCATCATACCACCCACCAACCCAATCCTTTACTTCCCTCTTGGTTTGAAGAGCCATCCTTTTTCTTCTCCTCTTCCTCCTCTTCCCTTTTTTGAGTTGAAAAGAGAAGTAAGTGCAGAGCCAGTAGTAGCCTTACTCTCTAAATACTAGGTAATGACATTACCTCACAAAGAACAGCATTAACTGTTTGTAGAGCTCATTTTTAATTTAGAGGGCCTCTCTTCTTGCCTTTGTGTCAGTTATTTTGTGTTTCTTCCACAGTTTCTGTCTTTAACAGATTTTTCTTGTACAGAATTCTGGAATGCATCATGTTGGATTTAATGTTTAAAGTGAAATTAAATTTCAGAATTATTTGCTGTCTCAAGTGACTTTAGTTAGGTGAGTTGTGCTTTAATAGCTGAAAACTTTATTCTTTCTATACCTCTTACACATGAGGTAAAAAAAAAAATAAGTTATTGTTTATTTCACTCCAGCAGACTTATGTCTTAGAGTAATGGTTCAATTTGTTTGGGTATGTACACTTGTATAGTGGGGTGAACAAGTATTTGCCTCCCTAGAGATTTCTTCTGTTTTTGAACTTTTGTCCCACTTCAGTTTTCAATTTATAAAGCTACTTTTAATATTGGCTAAGGATCACCTGGGTGAAAATAGAATGATTTCCAATGATTTCATTCCTTAAATAAAAAAAGTATCAAACCCTAGCTGTCAATATCTGAAAAAGGTACTGAACTCATTTTTAGGTACCTGCAGGCTGCAGTTGAGGAATTATATGACAAAATATTCTCACATTTGAATGTCCTGTTTAAGACAGCGCATAAAGCAGTCTGGGGGGAGAAAGAGAGAGGCAGAAAGTGGCACAGAGGGTGAGAGTATACACAGGGGATTAGGAAATAAGCATACTAAGGAATAATTAGACACAACAAAAAAACTAGAATCACTAAGGACTGAACTAAAGAAAAACTGGAACAAGACTAATCTAATTAAATAAGAAATTAACACAAAATAATAATAATAAAACTAAAATCAAATAAAACTCCTAAACAACTCAACAACCCGGGATCCTAACATTATCATTATTCATTTTAATGTCTTTTTTATTTATTGTTTTATGTATTAGTTGTTTTTCTTTTCTTACTGGTCATGTTGTGGTCTTCTAAGTCACTGTCTGTTGTGTTAGATAAAATGAAAAGTTTATCAATTAAGTTGGATTAAAAAAAGAACATCTAGAGAACTGCAGATCTGCTTCCCCAGTAAGTCTTGAACATTCCAGAAAACAAGACCTGGAGCCCAGTGACACTTTGGTTCAGCTGCAGGACAATGATGCATTGTAGCAAAGCCACTCAAAAATGGTGTTTTTGAGCAGCCTAGCTAAAGTGTGGACTTAAAATCAATTCAGATATTATGGCATGACCTTAGACATGTTAATAATAGAAATCATTCAACATGGCTGAATTAAAACATTAACCATTAAAACATCTGTCATAATTCAGTAATGACTTAGAAAACTTATCACTTATTCACTAATTCTCAGTTGTTGATCCTAAGGGTGTCACAACCAGCTATATAATAAGTTTAGGGGGCAATTACTTTTCACATACTATTTTTTGTAAGTACTCGTATTATACTTTTCCGATACTAACATGTGTGTTACAATCTGAAACATTAAATTGGGACAAAACAACAACAAAAGAAATTCTTAAGGGGGCAAACACTTTTTCTTACCTCTGTCTTCAAGAATCACTGTTAGTTTAACTTTTCCATGCGTTTAACTCTCTTGATTTATTGACCATCATTATAGTAATTCAGAATATGTTTTGTGACTTACATTAAATGAGGCATCAAGAAACTAAAATGAGAGTTTAGAAGAGTGGCTGAAACAACAGCGAGAACTTTCTCTTCTGCCCTCGCAGAATAGGGCAGAATAGGGATAATGACAGAACCGTAGTGCATGACATTTAGCTGTCATTACATTTTAAAGTGTATATTCTATTTTAACTGGGTGATCATAGTGCAGATTGTTTTTCTTGACTTACTTTGAAATCCATTATAGTCAAAATTATTACATTTTTTTGTACCTGCAGTCTTAACACACTTTACTGCTCTCCCATGTTATTTATTATGTTGTCTACAAATTCTCTTCTGCATCTCGGCTGCAGAGCTCCCAGCTTCACCTTCATTTACTTTA
The DNA here is from genome assembly GCA_903066825.1 of Alfaro cultratus. Lineage (NCBI taxonomy): Eukaryota > Metazoa > Chordata > Actinopteri > Cyprinodontiformes > Poeciliidae > Alfaro > Alfaro cultratus. The sequence continues at coordinate 15,022 of CAEFZX010021676.1, forward strand.
AATGCTGCTACTTTAGACCATAAAAACAGGGTTGCCAAGGGAACGTCAACATTCTGTGGCTTATATCACACAGCTGATGGTTAGAACTACACATCAACTCAGTGGTAACATCCTATGTTCAAATAATTATTTATAGAAATGCAGATAATTGTAGATGGAAAAGATAACCAGAATCTCACATGCAGCAGTAGAGAGTCACTAACAGCAGCCCTGTTTCTCAGCAATACAGTAGACTGAGTGTCAAGCTACTGTGGATGTAAAGCCAGTGCGTGGGTGAGAGGCACTGCTGGTAATACTGCAGCTGGTCCTTTCTCTTTTTATAGCCAAACTGCTCATTTGTATCTCTTTGACGTCACACACATGCACAGAGAAAGAGATGGATATTTAACTCAACAAATCCGTTCAGCCTTTCTGTCAATGAATCAAACCCATTTTATGTAATTCATCAGAATAACGTTTAGTCTTCATTCATATGCAACATAAAAGAAAAAAGAAACAATTATATCTTGTGGGGGGAATACCACAACAATAATAAAGATATAATGAAAGACTTTCATCTTCTCAACAATATGCAAAGCTAAATCGAAGAAGAATCATTGTACACTTTTGAGTTCAAATACATACACTACACACCAAGTAGTGCTTATAAGGCTTTCTTAGACAACAAAATTAACTTCAGTGAAGCAGATGTTTGAATTAGCCAGAGAGAAATTTCCAAACGACCTCTGCACATGCTGTTCTATGCTAATTAGCCAGTAATTTCACTGTGGTACAGACAATCTGTCAAGCTATCTCTGTGAGAGAATCAAGAATGCAGGAAAATGTGATTAGTTCAGGTTTTTTTGGATGCTGGATCATTCTCTTATTTTATTTGCCTTTAAAACTAAGTGCTTGGTTGTGTTTCAGTGTACAACAAGGACAGCTTAGTGTGCCAGTTTGGTGGCTGGAAGTCAGAGAGCAGAGGATAATATCTTCCTGACACTTATGTATATTCTTTCTTGCTATCAGGTACCTCAAGATGAGTGGAGTGGTTTTTCTCCTCTGGGGAAAGAGGATGACATTCCCTGTCGAAGGATGAGGAGTGGCAGCTATGTGAAAGCCATGGCTGAGGATGACAGCGGAGACTCTGATGGAAGTCCCAAACCTTCACCGAAGATGCAGGCACGTCGCGCCAGCTACCTTAAAGCTACACAACCGTCACTTACTGAGATGACCACACTACAGTAAGATTTCTACATTTCCTTTTTTCCAAGTAGATCATTTGAAATAAATTTCTGTTTCATTCAAAGTGATTATTCATAATGATTTCTGCTTTAGTCTATTGATGTGCAAAGGATCCTCATGATCAACTCTGGTCTTGTTCACCAGACAGAATGACAAAATGAGACATTAAAGTGTTGCAAATATTAAATTGAAATATTAACTTATGCTTAAATGGAATTACTTCTTCTCTGCATCCTATATTTTGTTTTTTAGACAGTGCCATCTTTCCACAGTTAGCCTCCTCCGTGGACAATGACATTGCAATTTCCATTCAGGAGTTTTTGTCATCCAACAGTCTTTGTAGTTTATTTGTTTTGTGAACAGTCTTAAAAAAATTACATAATTCCTCATTGCTTTGGGTAAATGCTTCACATTCATATTGATTGTAGTGGAAACGAACTAGCTGAAGAATGATTTCAAAATCGCATTTCTGCTTAAAAAACAGCCACAAGCTCCTGACCAATCACAAAACAACTCAGAGTTCTGTATTGGAAGGTACATTGTACCTAGGCTCAGCAGGAAATTGGCTCCACGCATTTGTGGTGTTCCTTGAAGAGTTCAATCTTCATTTTATGAACACTGAACACAGTGAAGTTCATGTCAAGCTTGATTTTCTCAGAAATTCAGTAAAACAATAAGTCCAAATGTTTGCCTTCAATGAAGAACGGTTGAATCCCTCTCTCTTTCATGTTTGTAGTTTCCCATTTTGTGGAGGTTCTGCTCTGGAACCTCTCCAGATGACTGTAAAGAGAAGAATTATTCATAAAATGAAGAACACTATCTAAAACCCTGAACATCTTCTTCATCAGACCGCCATACAACAACAAATCTCTTTGGTCAAAACCGTAATACTGACTGCTACAGGAGATCCTCCCAGCTCACAGCCATCAGCATCTGCAATAACTAGTTCAACAAACTTTGACAATATGAGTGCTAACAACATATAACTTCCCTTTTGGATTAAGTATGTATTTTTTAAATTTGTCTTTTGTGGGTAGGTTAAAACTGTCTTTCTGAATGTTGATGAGTGAAATCTGTCCATGTATGATTTATCGCTCCTGCAGTTTTATTGACCACCACACACTGTGCAACCGACATGTTTTTTGATTTGATGGACCTAAAATGAAAGTGTAAAAGAACATCACAAAATACAGAACATTACATTTCAAACATCTCCATGAGATGTTCTGGTGAAGGGAGGTGACAAAACAGAAAACTAGTCTGCTACCTGGTCATCTTCAGTTTCATAAGTGTTTACAATGAACTTTGTTAAACTAATATAAAGCTTTTAAGATAATTTGACCTTCTTTTAGTCTTCTAATGCTGTTTAAACACACAGCTTAGTGAATCTCAGTTGAAGCCTTTCATTAAGGGACAGAATGTTAAAACTAGGGAATAATAACACAGTACAGAAGAAAGACATTGAATTTTTTGGCCTAGGTAAATGTCTATGTTAAAAATATTGGTTATATTAAAACAATATAATTATGTAAAATATTATCATTTAAATAAAGCACACCTGAGCAAAATAAGGTGTTTTGATTAAATAAAATGTATGTAAGGAATCATCTTACAATCTTAGAGGTGCAGATCAATATTTTCCTCTTCCAGGCAACTTGGGTAATTGTGGTTCTAGTGCACAATATAAATTGAGCTTGTTCACTATTTACTTTGTTTTAATGATTAGCAGTAGTTTTGAATAATGACAAAGCAATACATGAAAGCCTTCAGGGTTAAGGGGTTATTTTAATGTGAAAATCACTTTCTCTGTAAAAGAAATCAATCGAAAGTTTGGTAGGTGAAGATGAATTGGACAGTTTCTGACATAACCTGATGTTGTTCCTCTGTCAGAATTTCCACAGAGCACTCCCCCAAACTGCAGATCAGGAGTCACAGTTATTTGCGTGCTGTGAGTGAGGTTTCAATCAACAGAAGCCTGGATACACTGGATCCTAAAACTCTCCTTGACCCCAAATCACTGCTGTCTTCACCCCAATACCGGTCACGCAATGAAAGCTACATGAGAGCCATGAGCACCATCAGTCAGGTTGGTTTCCAAGCATCTGTTACTTTGACTCTTTCAATCCAGTTATGCTACTGTGTACACACAAACTTGAAGGAAGCTAAAAAAATGTTTATTTAATTTTCATAATCTCTGATTTGATTAGTGGATTTCTAACTGATATCATTTTAATCGCACCTTTTTAATCTGTCCTGTAAATAAAGATGATGTGAGAATGTTTTTGTTTCCAACAAATTGTTATCTTTATGTTAGGCCAAAAAATCCATTATATTGTTCTGACAATGTGTCACTTAAAATGCGGATAGCTGTGGCATTAGTTTCTAAAGATATATCTTACTGCACAAACAGCTTCAGTCTTCAATAACTCAGCTCCAGAGCAGCTTATTAAACAGGTATGCTAACATTAGTAACTTATCACTTTGCAACCTAACGGAAGTTAACCTATCATACTCCACTGATCATTTAGGTAGATAGCTCATATAGATAACTGTGTGTGGACAAAGTTTCTTTAAAAGGGAATTATTCTCCCTCTTCAGGAGGACCAGCAAAGGCAAATGAGGAAGACTAGCAGTGCTTTCTAACAACTGATGGTATCGCCTAGAATGTGTTACTGTGAAATAGCATCTCTGCCACCTGGAAACTATGCTAATAGCATGTAATTGCAATCATCAGACTGTCATACAACCATAGTCTTCAGTCAGAGGCCTTTTAAGATTTTTAACAGGACTGTAAATGAAGATCCTTCCTGCCTACAGCGTCACCCCCCCCCCTCGCCCTCCCAACAACTCTTTGAAGATACATGAATGATATGACAACGCTTAATTGTATTTGCATTTAAATTAATTCAACTGAGTGCACAGTGGTTGCACTGTTGCCTTGCAGCAAGAAACTCCTGGGTTCAAGTCCCGGCTAGAGGTCTTTCTTCATGGAGTTGGCAGAGAATATGCCAACTCCATGGACTTTCTAGGTCACTTAACATGAGTATTAATTTGTCTCTCTAAATTCTAGGTGTGAGTGTGTGTGTACATGGTTGTTTTTCCTGTCTGTATCTGTGTTGTCCTGCGATGGACTGGTGACCTGTCCCGGATGTACCCGTCCATTAACTGCTGAAAAAAGGCACCAGCCACCTCACTATCATAGAAGGATAAAAGTTTAGATAATGGATGGATGATTGAAATGAATGATTTGTTCTGGGTTCAATAGGATTTAAGCTGCATCAGCCGGAAAGCTATCTGTGTGAGGTCAGTGACCCTGACCCAGCCAAAAAGCCATATTTGATCAATAAGACAAAAAGGACAAACTATATTACAATTTTGTATGGTCTTAACATGGTTGTTGTAATTAGGAGCTGGGCATGCAAGCTGTGATGTCACACCTTAAAGGAGGTTGTGGCTGATATGATCACAGACAGCAGACCTACAGCAGGTATCAGGCTCTGGGGTTAGCATGGACTTCCTATATTAATCTTTTAAAATCACTGTGACAAGTGACTCAGGTGACACCTGGGATGCAGTCGAGACATCCCTATCTTTTGTGGACTATTGAAAGTAAAGACGTAGTATAGAGTATTATTATGCAGGAATTCCATTTATTCAAAAGATTTTGTTTTAGTATTGTTTATTAAACAGAAAATTTCTGATCTGTTAGTTCCAACATCATTTTATAGAAATGTTTCTGTGTGGGAGTAATTAAAAAAAAACCACATGGATATTGCCATGCAAGACATATTGGCTGGAGTTTTACTGGACCACCCAACTCCCCACACTCACCCTATGTGCACCCCCCTACCCTCTTTCTTTCTTTTCTATAGCTGAGTGAGGTTGAAGTGAATGGGCAGATTGAGCAAGTATGTGAGCAAGTCTATAGCGAGATGCAATCTCAAGCTATGGACGCAGGCATGGATAGCTTGGAAACTATGGACACCCTGCCTATGCCAGGTTGCTTCCGAATGCGTAGCCCCAGTTATGTGAGGGCAATCGACCAAGGATGTGCCTCAGAGGATGAAGGACCAGGAGGAAGACCTCTGCTGCTACTTCCATCCTCACCACCACGCACAACTGCCACAACTGTCAGGACCATCCAAAGCAGCACAGGTGAGTGGCGATATAATAATAATAATAATAATAATAATAATAATAATAATAATAATAATAATAATAATAATATAAACCTTAGCTTGGATTTTTGATACCAGTTTCCAAAAAAAGCTCTTGTCCTCAAGGACCCATTGACTTGCATGTAATCATTTTGAGTGTGACAGTTAAGAGAAGAGACATAAGAAGGAAAAGACACAAGATGCATTGGCCATCGCAACTGAAACAGAAGATCTGTGATTCCATCCATCATAATGGGAAACGTGAGATCTCTTCCCATCAAAGTGGATGAGCTGGCAGCAACAACATTCCATCAAAGGAGCTACCAGAAGTTCTGCCTCATCTGCCTGACTGAGAAACATGCAACTCTGGACTCACATATAAACATGGACAGCTTTCAGACAGAACCAGGGAGAGAAGAAGAAAGGAGGGGATCTGACTGTGTTTGTGAATGACAGTTTGTATGAGGCTGCATTATCTTCCTCTGGAATTTTCACTTTATCTTGATAACTGTGTATGTCCCACCCTCTGCTAACTCTGCTGCGGCCTGGGATGTCCTGCACACTTCCACCAGCAGACTCCAAAAACATCACTCACAGGTCCCCTTTCTGATCACCGGGGACACCAGAAATACCAGCACACCGGATCTATTTCATGTCAACACCAACAAGGCATCAAGTTCATCGCCTCCTTCTCCCCTGGGGAGCTCAGAAGCACTAACTTCTTTAGTTTCCATACAGTAGGAAGAGCAAAGAGCTCTTCTGTGTGGGAAGAGCTCTGTCCTCCTCTTGGGGAGTACATCGACAGCATCATGGACTGCATCAACTTCTGTGTGGACAACATTGTCCCCATCAAGAAGGTATGGTGTTTCACTAATTACAAGCCCTGGATCATCATATGAGGTCATGATCACTAAAGACCTCATGGTGAGGTCTTTAGTGGATCTACTGCAACAACATCTAGCCAGGACTTCTGAGGTACAAGCTGGAGCTGTCAGGAGTAGACCACCACATGTGTCAGTGGATACCGGACTACCTAACTGGCCTCCCACAGTATGTGATCACACAGGGCTGTGTCCCTGTCTGCAGTATGGGGGCCCCACAGGAAACTGTGCTGGCACCACTCCTCTTCATCATGTACACTACAGACTTCTCCATCAAATATCCACACTGCCATTTGCAAAACCTCTCTAATGACTGCCATAGTCAGCCTCATCACAGGTGAGGACGACTCGGAGTACAGACAATGGACTGGTGCCAGCAGAACCACCCCTTGATCATCATGGGGAAAACAAAATAGCTAGTGGTGGATTTCTGCAGGTGTACCCCCTTGCTGATGCCAGTGAACATCCAGGGAGTGGACACTGAGATAATGAACTCTTCTAATACCTGGGTGTTCACCTGAACAATAGCCTAGATTGGACTCATAACACTGAGGCTCTTTACAGGAAGCCTACAATGCAAGTTGTGCACTTTGTTATTCATGAGGCCCAAGCTGTCCGAAGAACTTTTTAAATTTCTGAACTATTTTCTGTCATAATCAGTCACGTTGAATTTCATTAGAAAAAAACAAAACAAAAAGCAAAACACTGGAATGTTGTTTTTTTTTCTCTGTTACATTTAATGATTTCTCAGTATGGAATATGGCCTTGTGAAGAGAGCGTCTGCCACTTATTGACTTCAGACACATTCATCCACATCTTGGCCATAAGCCATGAGCTGCATGTCAGTGTCAGATCAATGTCAGCTTCCCATGCAGCTCTGAGTACACGCAACAAAAATGTATTAAAAGCACAACTTACTTCAACTACAACATATTGTAGCCACTCACAACTCACTTCATCTAAATGTTGTATAGTTGAAGTGAGCTGCCACTTAGATGTCAAGTTTGAACTTGGCATCTAAGTTATGTTTCTAATATGAGATTTGAAATGGACATATTCATTATTCATGCTATCATTGTTGTTGTTGTTGGATGAGAGGTGATGTGCAAATAAGTTAAGAGAAGCTAAAATGAACATAAATAAGGTACAAGAGGAGAAACATTACCACAATAGGTCAGGTGACCTACTGTGGTATTGTTTGTGCCAGTGTCTCTGGTAGATGGGAAGTACTTCCATCTTCCCTGGGAAGATGCAGAAACTTTGTGGATTTTGTTCACTGAGTGTGCTTGCTGTGTTTATTCCAATATATTTGCCTTTTGACCACATCTGTTTGAATACAATATTTATTAGCCACACTTTTAGATACAGTGTGACAGAATATCTTTTTTAGTTGGTGAAAAAAAGATAATCTGCTGGTTAAGTGGAAAAAATGGGTTGTTGGGAATTTGAACATTATGGAGAAAATGTATTTTTTGGTCACAACATACAATTTATATAACTAATCTCTTCTCTTTTTGTTCTCTCCCACCTTCTGTTTTCTATAGTATCGTCTTGCATTACTACCTATAAGAAAACCCCTCCACCAGTGCCACCACGAACCTCCACCTGCTCTACAGCATCCAAGCCATATATCTCTATCACAGCCCAAAGCAGCACAGAGTCTGCACAGGTACTGAGTACTGCAACAGTAGTGATGCACTACACAGAGACTGATTTCAGACAATCACCTTCTTCCATTTTGCTTTGTGTTAGTGTGGGGAGAGGTGGGGCGTATAGTTTACCATCAACACAACATCACTTTGAGTTGTGGTGCAAAACATTTTCACAAATGAAAACAAGCAACCCAATATCTGCCACATTTATCTTATACTCATGTTGCCTCTTTAGATTTTTGTGCTGTTATTCATTACTTCCCTGTTTTTTTTCTTTTTCTCCTTCACTCTTCCCTCCCACTCTGAATAAGCAGATTCCTGAAGACCTGAGGGATCTACGCAGTTCAAACCTGACCAGAAATTTAGAAATTATTTTGGGCCAAGACTTTTTGGTGCTTCACAGAACAATATCAGAATTTCAAAATGTGAAAAAAAAAAAAATCTGTCATTTAACAAACAGAACTAGAGCAGTGATCTAAGATCTTGTGTAATGTGGTTCAAGTCCCTGTTGGTCAAATGATCTGGAGCTACCCTATTGTTTTTTGAAGAGACCAGTAAAGACACCATTCCAAAATGAATTCTTTTAAACCTTCATGATTATGAAAACCTGAATACATCATGGTAAAAATCTGCTCCCTCAAATAAAGGCATTCGCTTCTCCTATCAAAATATGTCCAAATCTGTATAGTGTACAGCAGTACACTTTTGATTTGCCAGTGGTAAAAACAGAATGCTATTCTATATCCAAGGTAATCCTTGAAATTGTCTTTTTGTTCTTAAACCAACCAGGATGCCTATATGGAAGATGAAGGGCCCAGAGGAGACATGACAATCCAGTCAGGTCTCAGCAACTCAACAGAGAGTATTGACAGCATGAAGGCCTTGACAGCTGCCATAGAAGCTGCTAATGCTCAGGTTTGTGATTGTATGTTATGACTGTAAAGTAAGATGTGAGAATGATTTCACAGCCAATTTGTGAGTTTTGGACATAACTACTGGTATCATAATTTAATGTCTTGAAAATGTGTACTACTTGCAAAAAGAAGAAACGGGTTTGGAGAAATTATGAATACTGTGTATTCACTGTCTGGTTGACTTATACTCACATGTGACTTATATACACTGTATTGCCAAAAGTATTTGCTCATCCATCTAAATGATCAGAATTAGGTGTTCTAATCACTTCCATGGCCACAGGTGTATGAAGTGAATCGCCTCGGCATGCAGACTGTTTTTACAAACACTTTGAAAGAATGGCTCGTTCTCATGAGCTTAGTGTATGCCAGTGTGGAACTGTGATAGGATGCCACCTGTGCAACAAATCCAGTCTTGAAATTTCCTCGCTCCTAAATATTTCACAGTCAACTGTCAGCTCTATTATAAGAAAATGAACGTTTTTGGGAACGACAGCAACTCAGCCACAAAGTGGTAGGACACGTAAACGGACGGAACGGGGTCAGCGAATGCTGAAGGACATAGCGAGAAGAGGTCACCAACTTTCTGCAGAGTCCATCAGTACAGACCTCCAAACTTCATGCTGCCTTCAGATTAGTTCAAGAACAGTGTGCAGAGAGCTTCATGGAATGGGTTTCCATGGTGGAGCAGCTACATCCAAGCCATACATCACCAAGTGCAATGCAAAGGATTGGATGCAGTGGTGTAAAGCACACCGCCACTGGACTCTAGAGCAGTGGAGGTGCATTCTCTGGAGTGACAAATTGTGCTTCCCCATCTGGCGGAGTGAAAGGAACTCTGAATGCTTCAACATACCAAGACATCTTTGACAATTCCATGACCCCAACTTTGTGGGCACAAAGTCCCACAAAATTTGGAGCTGGCCCCTTCCTCTTCCAACATGACTATGGACCTTGCTTTGTGCACTAGAGCACAAAGACATGGATGGCAGAGTCAGGTGTGGATGAACTTGACTGGCCTGCACAGAGTCCTGACCTCAGCCTGACAGAACACCTATAGGATGAATTAGAGAGGAGACTTGTCCAACATCAGTATGTGACCTCACAAATGCGCTTCTGGAAGAATGGTCAACGGTCCCCATAAACACTCTCCTAAATCTTGTGGACATCCTTACCAGAAGAGTTGAAGCTGTTCTAGCTGCAAAGGGTGAAGCAATGTCATATTGAACCCTGTGGATTAGGAATAGGATAATGTCAATTAAGCTCATATGTGTCATGTTGGTTTTGAAGATATGTTTAACCCACATGCAAATCACTCGTAGAAGAAGAAGAATATAATGATGTTTAATAAATTGAGGATTGTGAAGAGAAGTGTTCCAGAAGAACAGTCTCTAGGTGGGAACCAGTACCAGCATCCATGTGATCGCATTGTGGGAGGGCAGAAAGGGTTTAGGGAAGCAGGTGGATTGGAGAAGGTCAGCTGTTGAGTCTTGAAATGAATGGGAGTGGCAATGTAACCAGGGGACATCCAGATCCAGGGATCAGTTCAGGTAACCTTCTCGAGAAAATAACGTGGGTGAGAAAGGCAAGAAGCTACACTAGGAGACACTTAGAAATCAGAGGGCTTGGAGTTTTACCACTACTGGTTAGCACTCAGGCACCGACATGCTGGCTTCCAGGTCCTTAAGTTGTCCACCTAATGAAGTGGAAACAAGCTGGAGGTGTGCAGAGGAACAAGTTCACTGTTGGATGCTGGGAGGAAGGAGTTGTGTCTCCATGCCCTGGTATTTGCCAATAAAAGTCATTAATAAAAATGACTTTGCAAGTGGGCCTTTCCACTACAATGTAGAGTAAATTTTGATTTACACTACATGTGTTTCCACACTGGAAGTGCACAGCATAGTTGTTCTTGACCACCCTGATTCAGAACACTGATATCAATGCATCAGAAACTTCCATGCAAAGATTGATGGATTACGTCAGTTTGTTGAAAAACAGGTAACTGAACACCACGTCACTCTCACACCTGACAATTTCTAATTTTTTCTAAATAAATACATCTTACTTAAGTTGTTTTCCCTTCATGTTGCATTTTTGACTGATGCAACTTATACTCTTGAGTGACTTATGCTCCTTTTCCACTGGCTCTAATGGACCCAGCTCCACTCTACTCAGTCTGCTTTGCAAGCATTTCCACTCACCTTTTTTCAGCCCTGTATATGCTTTGTCGGACCCTGCTCTGGAGTAGGGTTCTGCCTGGGCCCTGCATACATAGGCAGTAATGTTTTTTTTGTTTTTTTTCTTCCCCACTAGGGGGCTTTTTGCGGGCTCCAGTTTCTCAGGAATGGGGTAAGGAGAGGGGGGAAGACATGCGTAAATGTCGACGGGTCCGAGAGTCGAACCCGCGACGGCCGCGTCGAGGACTCAAGGCCTCCAAATGTGGGTTGCGCTAACCCCTACGCCACCACGGCATGCCCCGGCAGTGATGTTTTAACTTGCTTTAGTGACTGAGGTGTTCCATAGTCTCAATTTAAGAAAGACTTGAGTCTTGGTCATTGAATCCAACTAAAATACTTATGTTTGAGATTGACAGTTTGGGTTTTGCTGTGAAACTTTGATACAATTTGAGTTTTCCAGTGGGTTTAGTGATCCCAAACACATGGAATATGGGTATGTAATGGACAAAGCAGGCTGACAAACTTATTAAAACACCTTTCAAAAATTCCAACCTTAATCCTGTTAATAATTTGTGAACTAGGGTTAAAAGTCAAGAAGTCAAATGATTGAGACAAACTATGCTAATATTTCAAACATTTGTCAGATGTCCATAGCTGTCTCAAACAGCAGTCCTTTTTATTTGTGTCCCTTGTCCCACGCACATGAATTAAATGTCAAAACTGCTAATGAGCTAATATTGGAGCCAGGAGTGCTAAAGCACAGAGATATAGAAAAGACTGAGGAAAGGAGTTTTAGACCCTTTATCTAGAATAATGACAGAAGCTTATTAATGAGTACAAATAGAGAGAGGTCAAGGTTCATTTCCCATGAAAGTTCAAAGTGATTATGAGCATCTTTCCCATAAACACGACATTTAAACTCTGACTGAAGCTGTCTCTACTTAGGTGCATGGACCAGCCAGTCAACATGTCAGCAACAGCACGATGACAGTCAACACTGCCAGTTCCCCACACCTCAGCAGGGGGCAAGTTGTAGAAGAACATCGGGATGAATATAGAAAAGAAGCACTCAGGAAGGGGAAATGTCTCTCCATAGGCATTCAGGTACAGGATTTATAGCTAATTTACTTTTCACATAACAAAAAAATCAAAGTGCATTAGAGGAAGGTATGCTGAAGTATGGAAGAATTGTGTAGTTTAGAATTCTTTGTGTCCTGTAGGTTGATGGACCAGAAGAGATTCCAGATCCAGAAGACCCCTCCAAGTTCACGTCTGTGGGGGTACAAGTAGAGGATGACCGAGGGTGAGGGTGATCATTGCAGTAAAAAAAAATCTAAATATTTTTCCATTTCTATTATATTCTTTCATAGAATAGAATAGAATAGAATATACTTTATTGATCCCCAAGGGGATATTGCTTATTAGTTGACAAGCTACTTCATCCAAGGTGTTAAATATTAATAAAACAAATATAAGCATAAGAGAGAAACTTTAAAAAAAAATAATAATAATTTTTTATATATATATATATATATATAGAGTGTTGTATGGAATTCAATGTGATGGAATATAAATAAATAAATAAATAAGCATGCAAATGCAAATATGTTGATCTTTAAATAATGTATATATGAGTATAAAGAAAATTTGGTTTAAGTTACTCAGAGAGTTGGGCATTGTAAAGTCTAATGGCTGCAGGCAGAAATGATTTCCTTTGTTACTCTGTGGTACACTTTGGTAAGATGAGTCTCTGGCTGGATGTGCTCCTGTATCCAGCCAGCACTCATTCTCTTCATGATACATCTCATCCTGAAGAGGATGAGATGCATTGTCCAAGATGACCTGTACCTTGGACAGGATCGTTCTCTCTGACACCACTGTCAGAGAATTCAGCTCCACTCCCACGACATTGCTGGCCTTGTGGATCAGTCTGTTGGTGTCCTCCACCTTCAGCCTGCAGTCCCAGCACACTACAACATAGAGTATGGCAATGGCAACCACAGATTCATAGCACATCCTGAGAAAGGTCTGGCCAATGTTAAATGACCTCAGCCGCCTCAGAAAGTAGAGGTGATTTTGGCCTTTTCTGTACACATCAGTGTTCTTAACCCAGTCCAGTTTACTGTCAATGTGGAGTCACAGATATTTATAGTTCTCCACAATGTCCACACTGACCCCCTGGATGGTAACAGGGGTCACCAGCATCCTGGTCACACATCAAGCTCATAAATTACCAGTACATATATAAATATTTCCTACTTTAAAACTGTTTGTTAGGACTTTGTTTTCTTTAGAAATGTTGATATATTTTATGAATATATTGCTCAGTGTTCATTTAATGTATTATTTTACTATTATTTCATTAATGTGGTTTACCAGTTTGGATAACCTGACTTCCCATTAATGGAAAAAAAAACAAAAAAAACATGCTAACCAAAAATGAACCAGAGACAGACCTGCAGCCCCTGGTCGGTTCTAGGCAATGGTCAACAGTGTAAATGTAATTTGTCAATACCCAGTGGTGGATTTCTTTAACCGTCGCAATTTTACTTTAACAATGAATTCAAAATTATACTGCTGCACTTTTAGCTGTTGTATTTAGATAGGATCACATTTTCCATCTGCTAGATCAGGCGTCTGTAACTTGTATCTCTGGATATGCAAGTGGCTCTTTGGCTCACTTAATATATCAAATGATGAAATATTGCTGTTTTTGTTGTTAAATTTTTTTTAAGTGTAACCATGAAAAAATACTGACTACACTGGCCCCCGTGGTAAATTTGGACTAGAATCAGCCAAACTTAACTCCTTATTTGTATAAATATTTTGGTAAAACGCTTTAAAATACCAAAATTTTCACCTTTATATTTTGGCTGTCTGGTGACTTAAATGTTAAGTCAGGTATTATGATCAGTTACTCAGTACTTGAGTAGGCCTTTTACAAATATTTTTTACACTTGCTTAATTAAAGCTTAAGTAATTTATGCTACCTTTCTATTTCTACTTAAGTAAAACGTATGTTATTCTGATTGGAGTACAATTTTGGGGTACTCTAATTGCTCTAAGAATCTTATTTTTTTTAGCAAAAAACATTGCCATAAAACAATGTCGATCACTGCAGCAGCCATCCCACCCCATGAGAGTAGGGTGACACAGGCAGTGGTGGGCCTCCCTTATTTTATTTCTGAAAGGTGGCAACCCTATCAGAGGGAGGAATGTTAACAGTCACCACAATAACATGGGAATATTCACGGTTCAAGTAAAACAGACGAAAACGTCCAGGCTACAGGTTCGTTCCTTAACCGTTATATGAACAGGATTGCATGACCAGTTGTTTATTAGAGCGGCAAGCCACCCTCCTTTCTGTTTACTGCTCTTGGTGAAATTCCGGTGGGGCTGAACAGTCCAGTAACCCTCCATGGAGGCATTGGCTTCAGGAATGCCAATGTCTCCATCAGGTGTGGGTGCAGCCATGTCTCCATAAAACACATTAAACTAGATTCCCGGTATTCCCTCTGGCTCCTGGACAGCGATGTTAATTCATCCATCTTGTTAGCCAGGACGTTGCAAATGGTAATAGTGTGAGAAACAACTTATAACTTCTCTTCTTCATAAGCCTTTGTTGTTTCTTCCTTATTGCGCTCCTCCACTGTTTGTTTTCTCCTCTGCAACCCCAATGTGTCCTTCTCCAGATCTCTTTGGAGATTTCTGTGGATCTGGACACCGTGTCATCCGGCTTCAGGACAATGAGCTGATCCCTGGTGTAAACAATTTGGCCAAGTTGTTGTGCTTAGTAGAGTAAAAAAAGCATCTCTACAGCAAAGAAAAAGATTATGACTCTCTTAATAAACAGTACTGAAAATTTTGCAAAAGTAAAATGCAAAAATAAATTGAAGTTGCAAAATAATCAGTCAAAAAAATAAAAAAAGCAAAAAGGTGAGGAGTAACCACAACAGGCTGCATACATGTTGGCGCATGCGCACTAAATCACTAATTTACTGATTTGTATTAAGTATATTTAGAAAGACATTGCAACATGTAAAAGTGTTGACTGAATAGTGTCTTGACAGTAGATATTGATGGTTTGGTTTCTTGGATGTTTAGATATCGAAGGCTTCAGCGCTCCAACAGTGTGACAGCAGCTGTACAGGTAAGCAGCAAGCTTGGTTTACAGGTTCTGATTAATAATCTGGATTGGAACAAGTTCTCTATGCTGTTCCAAGCTTCATCCAACAACTCTGTTGGATAAAGTTTGACAACAGAGCTGTTTTTCTTCTTCATAAACAAAGTGCTCTGCTCTACACATCGGAATTAATTAATGACTATACAGTACTTTATTAATTAATTATTAGTAAGCAGAGTCCTGGTGCTGCCCATATGCCACATATGACTGGTTCTGTTATTGATCTTTCACTGTGAAAGTCTGTATATCTATACACTTGTGTGATATTTTCCTTTTTGGAGATCTGTTTGCAGAAAAGTTATCAAATTTCTACATGTATATGTCAAATTTTGGATTCAGCCCACTTTTTCCAGACCATGGAAAATGTGACTCAGGTAGAGGAATAAATCTGACTTCCACTGCAAAGCCTTTTTTGGCTAAAATACAGAATATCAAGTTGATCTTGACAGAAGACATGAGGGAATGAGAAATCATTTGGAGATATGTAGGCCATTTACAAAACTAAATATAAATTTCACACAACTAAATATTAAGTTAATTCTTTGATCCTCTTTTTTTCCCAATCCAGGCAGATCTAGACCTGCCAGACCTCCTAGACACTCCCCTAGACTCTCCACACCCTCACAGAGGACGTCTGGCCTCCTGTGGCATGTCTCGGAAGTATTCCCGCGATGCAGCCACCTCCACCGTCAGCATTCAAGGCTCAGGGAACCATTACCATGCCTGCGCCTCAGATGATTATGATGATGTTGGTTTTGACCCATCAATCCTCCCCCCGCCTGACCCCTGGATAGATACTGTTACTGATGATCCACTTGATGCAGACTTCAACAGCTCTGCTATTCTGGAGGTATGTGGACTTGTTTTGCTCATTTTGGTTTGTTTTTAATGCATATCAATCATTTCAATCATTTTTTACACATCCTTGATATCGGTGACCAAAGTCCTTCACAAAATATATATAAGTAAGGATGCACCGATATGAACATTTGGGTTGGAACTGATATCCAATATTATTACTGCTGTTATGACTGATATCTGATATCGGTCATAGACAGTTTCCAAGTCTGTGGGATGAAAGAGCATATAGAGTCAAATCTCAGTCAATGATCAAGTCTAGGAGAGAGATGGGGTTTAAAAAGGAGATCATTAAGTTGTTGGCAGCAGAAGCTCAGCCGATGACCCCTCCAGGAAGGTGTCACAGCTTAACAGAAACCAGACCAGGTGGACACTGGCTTCAGAGAAAAAATACAGAGAACAAAAAAATAAAAGCTGAAATAACAGAAAAAATGCCAAATTGGAGAGAAGTAAGAGTAAGTAGCAAAGAGAGGAAAGATGCAGCCTAATCCAGTCTGACTAACAGTTTTATCAGAAAGGAAAGTTTTAAGTCTAGTCTAAGCAGGGTGTCTGCTTCACCCCTGCTCTAAACTATATTTTTCACCCTGAACTAGCTTATGATGTTTCTCAAACAGACTAAGAATAAACACAATAATTATTAAAGAGACTCGCCAAAACAGCATGTGTATAAATTAGGTAATGAATGCATTTTACTGATGACTGTCTTTTTGTGTGCTCTCCATCAACCCATAAAAGGAAAACTTCCTGTGAGCCAGTGTTAGTGTGTAGCTTTGTTTTAATATTTAGAACACACATAAATATTAAATTTCATTTCAAGATTTCATCTTCTTTAGATCGTGTTATTGCTGTGCACGTGTGGAAAATGTTAGCAGAAAATGTTAGCTTTAGAAGAACGAATGTTCACATGTCCTTCTGAATAACCTTATTTTAAGATATTTATTTATCAGAGCTGAAAATGTTAACCTTGCCCATTAGTAAAAGATAAACCAGCCGTTACTTTCAGCCTCTTTCAGGGGTTTGTTGTAGTTTTCATGAATATTTCATGTACACTATTTTGACAGTATGTGCAAATCTGAATATTGTGATGTAAGGTGGTACAACGGTCGGTCTGTCAGAGAGATGGACGCTGGTTCCTGAAGCTTCTTCAAGCTGAGACCGACCGTATGGAGGGATGGTGTCGGCAGATGGAGCTCGACCAGCTGGAGAATGAGTTGCCTGAAGACAGTAAGTTTTATATGTGTTTGTTCATCGTTCAGCCTTTTAACAAACATTTCAGGATAAATAGTGCAACACACATTTTAAATATTAAATTTGAATAGTATAAACAGAACAGAGCTGTGTGGCTTCAGAATATTTCTGCTTGCAATGTGCTTTCAATATTGCCAAAGTAAGTTGTAGTTTGTACAGATAATTTTAAGCAGAAATCCTTTGAGATTTACGAACAGTTCATGACAGAATTTATCAAAATGCTTAAACTGAAGAATCCATTTCTACTTTCTCACTAATATGCAGATGGTGATGCATATCCCCATCTCTGTGGGGATCTTTGGGAGTTTGAGAAGACAGAACAGAATAAAGAAACAGATGAACTGATGTAGGATTAATTTTGATGTTTAGAAAAGTAAAAAGTTAACAACAGAAGAGGGAGTACAATTAGTTGATGGCAGCATTATCTCAGCCTATGCCCTTCTGCAGGAAGGTATCATAACGTATCGTTTTTGACTTGGATAATATGTGTTTTACTTCAAAAAACTGGCATTTCAAGAAAGGTGTGTAGACTTTTTATATCCATTTTTGTATCATTTTCAAAGGTGAAAATACATTCAATCCTTGTGTTTATCCTACAGTTTATTTTACCATAACTTGTGTTTGTGTTCTCAGTCCTGGAAAAGATGAGAACTGCTGTTGGAAGTGCTCAGCTTCTGATCTCCCAGAAGTTTCAGCAGTTCAGAGAGTTATGTGAAGAGAACCTGGTGAGTGCAAAAACCATTATCAGTAATTTTACTGGAAAACTTGCATCTTCAGGCCAACTGGATTCTTTACAAGTGCCCTGAATTCCAACCTTTCTTTACAATCTTTGGATCGATAGCTCAGAAAATGCATTCAGTTCTAGCTTTTGTGTACATAGTTATTTAGAAGGTATTGATTATGCATTTGATGTTGTAGCTTTTCTGTTCTATTGTTATTGTTAGTCTATTGTAATAAGCTAATAACAACAGCTAACAAAATTATTGATAGTCTCATGGAAACATCACTCTCCTAGTTTTGTGTGTATAATAGGGTTCAGTTTGGTTTAATTAAGTCTCCTTATTTTAATTCAATCTACTTTTCAAAAATAGATTACATTTGAGAGCCGTGACGCGTTAGTGATGTCGGACCACTTTTTCAAATCCAGCAGTCAGACTACAGTTACTTATCGAAATCACTTCGATAAGTAGGTAATGTTACTGTGCGTTACTATTTTCTTTAGGAATTTAATTGTATTTCCTCTACACGTCTTGTTCAGTGATCGCCGTTTCTATGCGACAGTATTAGCAGTGACAGAAACATAAACAATGGAGGCAGATGCACATTTTGTTGGTGGAAAAACAGGAACTATTTAGAGTTTCTGTCGCGAAGTCCGATTATTATAAGCAATTTTGGGCTTGTTTTTTTTTTTTTTTTTTTTTTAAGTCGCTTGCAAATTTAATGAGTCGCGGGTTGCGCCTTTTTGGGCTTGTTTTTGAACGTAAAGTTGCTCTTTTGGGCTTGGAAATAAGCAGAGACTCCTAATAAATCCCAGAATTTGTCTGACATCCAATTAGCTTTAGACTGACTCTCCCTGTCCATCATTTCCCTGATGATCCGTCCTGCTGTGGTTTTGTTAATGTTAAGTTAATATATTGCTATGAATGACGTCGAGCTTCGCGTTGCGCTCCAGAAAATTGCAAACATCGAGACTGATATGAAGATCTCAATAAGCTTGAAAACAGTTACAAAAGTAACTCCCTCCATTCAAAGTTAAATGTAACTAAGTTACTTTTTCAAGGAGTAATCAGTAATCTGACTAAAGTTACTTTTTCAAAGTAACTATGCCGTCACTGGTTGAGAGTTATTCTTATAATTCTTTTACATTATATATAGCCTTGGGCAACCCAATTATCATTTGGGTTGTTCATAATACATAAATATAACAAGTATAACCAATAATGTGATATATCTCTCAGTTCGACAATGCTTGCAATTAGAGCCAATTAAAAATGAATAAACATTTTCCCTTATATTAGTTCTGTTTATTTTTTATTTTGCTTTTTGCACCATTACAGAACCTCAGCATCCATCCTCGTCCTGCGGCCTCAGACCTGGCTGGCTTTTGGGATATGCTTCAGCTGTCTATTGAGAACATCAGCCTCAAGTTTGATGAGCTTCACCAGCTCAGGGCCAACAACTGGAGACCGCTGGACCCTCCCGATAGAAAGGTACTCCCATTTCTTAGGTGATGGAAAAGGGATATGCCTTCATTTGTTGTCTTGCTCTATCTATTATTCTATAGCCATTTGCATGAACATGATATTTAAAATTGAATACCACAAAGTGTTAAGGTTATTCACATATTAACAAATGTAATAACACATTTCCTTTTATTCAAACATTTATTATGGTAAAAACTGGATGTTTTTCCAGTTGAAATAAATATTTGTATTTTTGTTTGTTTTTTTCTATTGATCTTGAATTTTAATGCCAGTCTTCATTATGACCCATAGTTATTAACACATCTTTAAATGGAAACATGTCTAAACCTTCCATGCATTGTGGTCACTACAGTGGACAGCTATCTAAAAGCCATTTTCTTGTGTTTCTTGTGGATTTTTATGTTATAAATGGATACAGACCACTAAAGTGGACACTAGTATATCAGGCAATACACTGCCAACTGCTGTCCATTCAGTGCAAGTGCAAGAATTGTTTTGTTAAATCCAATATGGCTGACAGACGGAAGCGTATCAGACTAACTCAGGAATATCCAGTCCCTCCTTCTACTGTAGAAAACTCTTGCAGGTAAAAAATAAATATTGTGACATCAAAAAACCCTAAAGACTAATACTCCTGATGTATTTTCCACATAACTTTATATATGGAGAAAATTACAACTGATCACCTGTCCACTAAAGTGGACGTCATGCATCAGTGACAATATTTTGACAGGTATTAATATCAATACTCTGGTTATAGATGTCAAGAATTGCGGTGTAGGTGAGGTGGTGAGGCAAACGCCGGAGACCCAGGTAGCAGTAAAATAGGATTTAATGAAGATAACCGGGGTAATACGTCCACAACTGTGGCAGCACTGCGAAGCAGCAACACATGGGCTTGTAGCAGGTAGCGCACAGCAAACGAGTGGGACCAACTCAAACGAGACAGCAAATGACAAGTAACGACAGACGAGGACCCGACGAGGAACACAGGACACAGGTGGGACTAAATACACAGGGAGCTAATCACG
>CAEFZX010021677.1:0-13210 GCA_903066825.1 Alfaro cultratus
GGTTTCTTCCTGGTTTTCTGCCTGGTTTTCTTCCTGGTTTTCTTCCTATTTTCTTCCTGGTTTCTTCCTGGTTTTCTTCCTGGTTTCTTCCTGGTTTTCTTCCTGGTTTTCTTCCTATTTTCTGCCTGGTTTTCTGCCTGGTTTCTTCCTGGTTTTCTGCCTGGTTTCTACCTGGTTTCTTCCTTTCTTCCTGGTTTTCTTCCTATTTTCTTCCTGGTTTCTTCCTGGTTTTCTGCCTGGTTTCTTCCTGGTTTTCTTCCTGGTTTCTGCCTGGTTTTCTTCCTGGTTTCTTCCTGGTTTCTGCCTGGTTTCTTCCTGGTTTTCTTCCTGGTTTCTTCCTGGTTTCTTCCTGGTTTTCTTCCTGGTTTTCTTCCTGGTTTCTGCCTGGTTTCTTCCTGGTTTGTTCCTGGTTTTCTTCCTGGTTTCTTCCTGGTTTCTGCCTGGTTTTCTTCCTGGTTTTCTTCCTGGTTTCTTCCTGGTTTCTTCCTGGTTTTCTGCCTGGTTTCTTCCTGGTTTTCTGCTGGGTTTCTGCCTGGTTTCTGCCTGGTTTTCTGCCTGGTTTCTCCCTGGTTTCTGCCTGGTTTTCTGCCTGGTTTCTTCCTGGTTTTCTGCCGGGTTTCTGCCTGGTTTTCTGCCTGGTTTCTTCCTGGTTTTCTTCCTGGTTTCTTCCTGGTTTTCTTCCTGGTTTCTTCCTTTCTTCCTGGTTTTCTGCCTGGTTTCTTCCTGGTTTTCTGCCTGGTTTCTTCCTGGTTTTCTGCCTGGTTTCTGCCTGGCTCTGCAGCCGTCTGTTTCCTCTGTGGTTCTGCGGAGCAGGAAGCAGCCGCGGCAGTCCGAGGAAGGCGCTCTGATTGTTTCCCCCTCACTCGATAGTGCCGACCCCCCAGGACTCGACCTTTGCGCGCAGCGTGTGGCGCCGCGGCTGCTCAATACAAGGTGTCGACGAGGTCGAGACAGGCAACCTTTCTGTTTTAACCCCCATCGAGCTGAAAGTCGATGGCAGGTCATCCACATCCTGCAGCTGTGAGGAAAATATCAGAGGAAATAAAGAAAAGCTGCAGCTGTCTCTGATCGGATGCAGGAGACATAAAAACATCTCCATCTTCCTCATCGGATCAGGGGTTCGGGTCAGGTCTAATCCTGAAGTTGATTTATTTTTTCCTATTTTGGATCTTAATTCTGGGGGTTTGCACAGTTATGTTGATTTTGCTGTTTAGGAATTTTTTTTTAATCAGTTTAGAACTTTTTGTTTTTTGGTTCTATGGGGCTTTAAGACACATCAGTGACTCATTTCTAAACAACTTTTAACTCTGGAGCTGGACGACATTTTAAACATCAGGAATAAACAAACGAACCAAAAGCAAAGTGGATGATGAAGTCTGTCAACAAGCTAACGGCGCCTGGTTAGCGGTGAAGCTAACGCCGACTAGAACTTTTATTTGTTAAAAAAAAGAATAATTTTATTAGAATCTGCCATTAATTAATCAAAATGAATGTGTGAAAGTCCTGATGCGATCTGATTGGTTTAGCAGGAAGCGTGTGGTTCTGATTGGTCGGCTCAGTCCTGGACTTCTTCTCTGGTTCAGGATGAGAGGAGAAACCAGAGAAGAAGACCAGTTAGCGTCTACTGAGGGTTTGGGTTAGAAATTAAACGATTAATTAATTATTGAAATAATATCATGGGAAGAATAAAACCCACACGTGTGTGTGTGTGTGTGTGTGTGTGTGTGTGTGAGAGCTGCTGTCAGACCTGCAGCGCTGCAGGAGTTTCTTGTTCCTCCAGAAAGCGTTGTGGGGGGAAGGCGACCTAATTTCATCTAAAGTGGTTCTCAAATTGAACCAAAGGGAAAAGAAAGTCAGCAGAAAACCTCAGAGCTTACGTAACTGCCCCCCCCCCCCCACCCCACTGGGACGGGGTGGGGGCAGATGGGCAGATAGAGAGGGGGAACGGACAGATGGAGAAGAGAGTGATGAAAGAAACTTTTCCTGTGTTGTGCGGTCAGAGGTGTGTGTGTGGCACAGATACACACCTGTATTATTTAAAACTACTCGGAAAGCCTGATGGAAGGTTTTCCCAGAACTCCAGCCGGAGCTTCATGGGATATTAGCGGCCGACACGTGGGCCGGATCCAGCAGAGTCACGCTGCTGCTGCGGCTGCGGCTGCTGCTGCGGCTGCGGCGGCGCTAATGCAGCCTGAATAATGCATGCAGCGGCGCATGTTCTCCAGGTTCACACACCCTGCTTCTGACAGCTGTGGACCCGGAACGTTTCTGTTTTCAGTCAGTATCAGCTGGAAAGCTGATCAGATTCCTGCAGCAGTCGGATGAGCTCCGCTCCGCCTCACTGAGCTGCACACATGCTAACTAACTGATTATCCTCAGCCTGTCGGTAGCGGCTCCTCTCACCTTTAACTAGCCAGCTACACGCTAACAGATGGGCTCAGGGTTGCATAACAAGAAGAAAATGTAGATGCTGAATCGATTAGTCGCGATTAATCAAATATTGAAATAAATGTCAATCACTAACAGAGTCTAAAAAAGGATGTTTGCAGAAATGAACCCAGAACTGTAGAGAAATATAAATATTTTAGCTATAAGATGATAAATAAATCTGTTTTTTCCAAAAGTCACCTGACCGTTTTAGCTTCACCTGGTTCTGAATAAATCTCCAATTAATCACCTTCTTCTGTCCAGTTATTAATCAGTTCATTCATAAGTTAATCCCCAGATCAGACCGACATGCTGTTGATGTTCAGCAGAAGGTTTGAGCGTTTCACACCTTAGAAGGATTTTAGCTGTTATTGACCTGTAGGAAATTAAATGTTTATTTTCTTATCTAAAAGGGAAATAAATTATTGTCTATTAGCATTTTGATGTATTTCTATTGTTTAACGACGCTAAAGTGGTTAAATAAAATAAAATCTGCCGAATGTGACAATTTACCGATTAATCACCAGAATAACCAATTAATCATCAGAATAATTGATTAAAACGTCACAGTGATCGATTAATCGTCAGTTTCTCTTCTCTCTGATTGGCTGAATGAATCCTTTCGTTGCTCGTCTCCACAGCTGGTCATTCACATTCTGCTCCGGTCGGGAAAACCAGGAAAACTGAGCCTGACGGGAGGAGAACGGGAATCCGACCCGGAATAAATGTTGAATGTTAATAAATAGAGGAATAATTCTGAATCATTTATGATGATTTCTGAAATAAAACAATCATCATTAGTTCAGGAAGAGGAAGATGGAGAAACTGAAAGTTTCATGTCTGATTCATGTTCATCTTTTTACTGCTGTCCTGTTCGCGTGTGTGTGTGTATGTGTGTGTGTGTGTGTATGTGTGTGTGTGTGTGTGTGTATGTGTGTGTGTGTATGTGTGTGTGTGTCAGAAGGTTGTGTTTCTACAGCATTCATCTTCTTTTTAGTCATCAATGCTGATGATCAGGGATTCATTTTCCTTTGAACTGATTAATTGTTGGACAGCAGAAACTGAGTTTTGTGTGGAACAGATTTACATACAGAGAAGTTTTATCATCTTAAATGTAAAATATGAAGGTTTTTGTTCAGTTTTGGACTCATTACTGAGTGTTTTGTTCTGTCAGCAAATTGCTGTTTTAGAGTCCATATACTCCAGTTAATGATTAATCGATTATTAAATTAGCTGACAATTATTTAAATGATTGATTAATCGTTCCAGCCCTACATTTGTTTATGTTTTCTGAGTTTTTGGTTAGATTTTTTTAGAAGGCTGCAGCTGAACGCCACACACTGGACCTTAAGCATCGTGCCTAAGGTCGTTAGTGACGGAGAACCTCAGGGCAGATGGCTCAGACTCTTAGTGTTTCTGATGTATCTTTCTGAAACGATTAATCCAATTAATCGTTTCAGTCCTCTCAGCCTCCATTGCAGCTCAAACCTTTAAACTTCCAGAGTGAAACCTGCAGAAAGGAGAACCTCAGGCCAGACTTCACTTCTCTGACCTTCTGAAGCTCCTGAGGACGGTGAACGTGTTGCCTGGACCTGGACAGCGACGGCCGATCCACTCTAAATAAAATCAGCCACATCAAATGGAGAAGAAAACAGGTGAAAAGCTTTCTGAGCCGCTCGCATCCTCACACACTCCGTTTGAAGGACATCCTCCTGCTTTAATGCTTTCTGCCACATCAAAACCTTCTTGAAGGTCTCATTTCCAACCCAAAGTACAAAGTTTTCTCTGAAAGTGACCTTGAATTTTCTTCTGTCTCTGATTCAGAGTCTGCAGAAGTCAGAAGAAATATCTTTATTATTTACGCCTTTTTAAAAGTTCCTGATGAGAGCTGCTGCTTTGGTTTCCTGCATTTTTACATTTAAAAGCCAGCCTTGTTGGTGCAACAGGAAGTGAGAGGTTACCGTTTTAGTTACCATGGTTACCATAAGAGCGAGGGGTCGGAGGGAAATCAGGACGTAAATGACGAGTTTCATCTGATCCAAAACCTCAGAGAAAATGTTTCTGATTTTCATGAAATCAAACCAAAATCACAAGAAGTTCTAACCAGTTCAGATAAACCAGTAAAACCAGATAAACCAGTAAAACCAGATAAACCAATAAAAAAATTCAAATAGACCAGCAAAAACCAGTTAAACCAGATAAACCCAGTTCAGATAAACCAGTAAAACCAGATCAACCAGATAAACCCAGTTCAGATAAACCAGATAAACCAGATCAACCAGATAAACCCAGTTCAGATAAACCAGTAAAACCAGATCGACCAGATAAACCCAGTTCAGATAAACCAGTAAAACCAGATCGACCAGATAAACCCAGTTCAGATAAACCAGTGTGATCCAGCCTGTAGCGCCTCCTGCTGGCCGTCAGACGAACTGCAGATTCTTTGGCTGCTTTGTTTCTGTAATGAAGGAAATTATGAGTGAAAAGCTTGGAGATGATGATGATGATGATGATGATGATGATGATGATGATGATGATGAGAGCTCATTAAGTGGATCTGTGTAAAGAGGAGAAGAAGAAAGGAGAGCTTCTCTTTCTGTCCTCTGGCTCCCCTCGCCCCTCCCCCGCCTGTTTCTCCTGCAGACCCATTAGACTTTAAAGAGAAGCTGATTACGGCCGACTGAGTCGCTCTGATCCTCTGGAGTCGTGTTTGTTCCTCCATCTCATCCTTTCCTCCTGTTGTCTCTCCGTGTTTCTGCTGATCATTCCTCTCTCTTCTCTTCCTCCTCCTTCCTGTTATCCGCCGGGTGGCGTTCCTCCTGGCTCCGCCCTCGGCCCACTGACCCACATCAGAGCTGGAGCCGTTCTCCGGCTGCGTTGCCAGGTTTATTTTGACCTCCGACCTCTCTCCGCTGCATCAGCTCAGATTTGTGTCAGACTGTGGTTGTGACTCCTGACTCGGAGTGGAACAGCAGGAAGTGGAGCAGATTTAAAGGGCCAGCGTCACGTTTTAACCTACACTGTTTCAGAAATCCTTATATCTCCATGGCAACCATTCAGCTGTAAAACACCTGGGTGGACCTAGCCCCGCCCCTGAGCCACAACTCCTCCTCCACTCAGCTCCTTCAGACTAGCCAGCAGCAATTAGCAAACAGCTGCTGAGCTCTTTAAAGGAGCTGCTGCTCAGAGTGATGCTGGTAGAAATGTTAACGGGTTAATAGAGGAGCCATTTTGGAATGACTTCCAGGAGGCGGAGCTTCAGGAAGAGCAGGAGCTCTTAAAGAGACAGAGGCCCAATTTCAAGGCATTAAATAAGGAAGTAAAATTTCTTAATGAATCTAACATAGTTACTTTATTTTACTGTAAAAGAAACCATGTGCCTGGAAAACAGATGGTACCGGCCCTTTAAGATTCAGTTCTAATGATGTTCTGGATGTTTCAGCTCAGATTGTTGGTTCAGTCAGTCTGTGTGTGTGTGTGTGTGTGTGTGTGTGTGTGTGTGTGTGTGTGACTGCAGTGATGACCAGATGTTGACTCTTCATCTGAGTGGGCTGAGTGGCTCCAGCTGAACCTCTGAGGATTTTCCTTTACGGTTCTGATCCTCCAGATTCCCGACCGATCCGGAACGACGACGATGTCTGAGATAGTTTCAGGTCTCAGTTCATCCTGCAAACAACCAGAAAAACATGTGAAGCTGTTTCTCATGACGTCAGAAACCAGGCTGGACTCACTTCATCGATGTTAAAATATCACACACACACATACACACACACACACACACACACACACACACACACACACACACACACACTCGCTGAGGAGTTTATAAATCAGGTTTTCTTCATGTTCACAGGTAAAGCAACAATCCACCTGATGGTAAACTGTTTTCCTTCCAACACATTAAATATTTTCTCATGGTTCTGAAACGGTTCTGACGGGCTTTATGTTCCACACTGCGGATTTTTATCACATCGTTTTTATCACCATCAGTCGTGATAAAATTTGGATTCACTGGGACAACAAACCTGAGAAACTGTCATTGTTTCTGGAATCTTAATTCTGTAAATAAAACAATCGTTGCTTTGGGAGAGATTCTGATCGCTGGTTCTGAAAGGTTCTGGGATGGTCAGCAGCTTTGACCCGTTTCTGTGGTTCTGAAACCAGGTTCAGGGGGTTCTGGTCCAGATATGTGTTCATGAATCATCTCTGAAAATTCTCCAGTGTTTTGTTCCAATCCTGTTTCTCTGTCCGTGGTTCTGAAACGGTTGTCATGGTTCTGTCCGTGGTTCTGAAACGGTTCTGAAACGGTTCTCATGGTTCTGTCTGTGGTTCTGAAACGGTTCTGAAACGGTTGTCATGGTTCTGTCCGTGGTTCTGAAACAGTTGTCATGGTTCTGAAACGGTTGTCATGGTTCTGTCTGTGGTTCTGAAACGGTTGTCATGGTTCTGTCCATGGTTCTGAAACGGTTCTCATGGTTCTGTCCGTGGTTGTGAAGGTGAAGACGTGTTTCTGGTTCTCCTACAGGTTCTGATCCGTTCTCATTTGTTCTGTTTCCAGAGGAACCGGCCGCTCTGACCCGTTTATTTCAGCCTAGCTTCTCTTCCAGCCGGTTATTCTGACCTGCTACAGATAAAGACACGCCTCCCTTCCTGTTCGCTGACCTCTGACCTTCTCCTTGTTCTCTCTGTTGCTGCAGTTGTGCTGCTGAACTCCAAGGAGACGCAGGCAGAACTCGGCTGGACCTCCTTCCCCCCAAACGGAGTAAGTCTGCTTGTTTTGGCTATTTTACCGTCTCTCTCTTTGCAGCTGAGAGTTTATCGTCTCCATTAATCAGCAGCAGTAATGCAGGCGGCCCAGCAGGTCCGGCTGCGGACCGGCGGGTCGGGCAGCACACAGCGGGTCGGGCAGCACACAGCGGGTCGGGCAGCACACAGCGGGTCGGGCAGCACACAGCGGGTCGGGCAGCACGCGGCCGCAGCAGCAGATAAACGCTCTCCTCCGTGTCGATCGATATCGTTTGCGATAACTTATGGCTGGAAGACAAATGGGCTTTTTAAAAGAACGGCTCTCTGCCAGAGCCGTTTGTCACACACACACACCTGACCCAACACACACACACACACACACTCCCACCTGACCCAACACACACACACACACACACACCTGACCCAACACACACACACACACACAGTGTCTCTGTGTGTAATAAATGAGCAGCTGCTATTTGTGCCAACAGCGTTCATCTGGCGTTTGCTGCCAGACGGTTCTGGTTCTGGACCACATGGAACCAGAACCAGAACCTCATCAGCTCTGGTCATCAGGTCTGATGGCGGCGGCTTCGGTTTGTGCCACAGATCCACATGTAGTGATTGTTCTGTTCCAGTTTTAGATGGAACATTTTGGTTTTCCTTCTGAACGCTCTGCGCTGCTGGAAGCTTCATAAAACGATTTTATTGTTGTTGAATCTAAATGAAGCGGGCCGAGCTCGGCAGAACGGATCCATTTCAGCGTCCTGCTGCTTCACATGCAGAACAGATCTAATCCCTCAGATGATTTTAGATTTTCAGATTTTTTCTGAACGCCACAGTTTTTCTGTTTCTGCAACAGGAGCAGATGGAGCGAGTAAAAATCCTGGCACAAATTCCCCAAACGGTTTCATGAACTTATTGATGTTTACAGAAACATAAAGGACTCTGTCATGTTTAATATTTCTACACTTTAGGAGTTTTATGGTGGATTCTGCTTGAAAATGGCTGAAAATCATAAAAACATGGACTGTGCTCTGAGGTTTTATGTGTTCATTAAATCAAGGCGTGTTGTTGGCGTGAGGATCAGATGGATCAGATCCCAGATCAGCCTCAGTGACTCACATTCAGCCCAGAAACAAAGAAAAGCTTCTACAGATCAGCCTGAGTCAAATTTAGATTCTGACTGTTTCTGCGTCAGATGACACATTCTCTGTTTGGAGGTTTTAAGATCCTCCCAAAAATTTCAGCAGGACGAAACTTAGCAGCTGACAGTGACTCAGCGCTGAGGATGAGGATGAGGAGGAGGATGATGATGAGGATGAGACTTTCACACACCGTCTGTCGGGAGCTGTTACACAGTTACAGAGTTAAAGACTAACGCCAATAATTTGTTGTTTTTACCCTGTTTGTTATGAGCTCATGTTTTGTTAGCAAGCTAAATTCTTAGCTACGGTAGCTAAGAATTTAGCTAGCAACCAAAATATTTAGGTAGCAGTCTAAATATTTAGCTTAATTAATTAATTAAATTACAAAATTAAATATTTAGTTTGGAACTGTGACATTTATAAATGTAGGAATAACTTAATGAACAATGAAATTGCATAAGAAATTTCTGTTTTTTTATTGTAACACTAATGATGATGATGAGGATGATGAGGATGTAACAGGTCAGGTGTGCTAACATGGCTGCCTCTCATGTCTTCCTGCCAGTGGGAGGAGATCAGCGGCGTGGATGAGAAGTACAAGCCGATCCGGACCTACCAGGTGTGTAACGTGATGGAGCCCACGCAGCAGAACAACTGGCTGCAGACGGGCTGGGTGGCGCGCCGCGGCGGACAGCGCATCTTCGTGGAGCTGCAGTTCACGCTGCGGGACTGCAACAGCATCCCCGGCGTGGCCGGTACCTGCAAGGAGACGTTCAACCTGCTGTACGTGGAGTCGGACCGGGACCTGGGCGCCGTGACCCGGGAGGACCGCTACTCCAAGATAGACACCATCGCCGCCGACGAGAGCTTCACGCAGGGAGACCTGGGGGAGAGGAAGATGAAGCTCAACACGGAGGTGCGGGAGATCGGACACCTCAACCGGAAGGGCTTCCACCTGGCCTTCCAGGACGTGGGCGCCTGCGTCGCCCTGGTGGCCGTTCGCGTGTACTACAAGCGCTGCCTGGCCACCGTGCAGAACCTGGCCGTGTTCCCCGACACGGTGGCCGAGGCCGCCTTCGCCACGCTGGTGGAGGTCCGCGGCGGCTGCGTCAACAACTCGGAGGTGGACAGCGACAGCCCTCCCAGGATGCATTGCAGCGCCGAGGGGGAGTGGCTGGTGCCCATCGGGAAGTGCAGCTGCAGCGCCGGCTACGAGGAGGGCCACAGCAGCTGCGAAGGTAGGCGGGGCCCGAGGGGAGATGGGCGGGGTCAGATGGGAACTGGGCGGGGCCTAAAGGAGGAAACTGGAGAAAGGATCTGTGACCTTTACAGATTCGTTTCTTCTCTCAAGACAGATAAACGGTTTGTGTCTCATTAAATCATGACCTCACTTCCTCCGTAGGCAGGCGGGTTATTGACTGATGCTTGTTCTGGAATCAGAAATGATTTCTCATCTGCAGATTTAGTTTTGTGGGTCAGACCTGCTGCGTGTTCTCAGACTGACTCTGAAGGTCAGCGGGTCGCTTTGGGTCACGGAGGTCAGGTCAGACTTCCTGTTTTTAGGAGATGAAGATGAGGAATGTGATGGTGAAGAAGTGGAGCAGTTACCTGCTCAGGTGGAACTTCTCATCTTCTGATTGGCTCAGGTCGGGTTTGATGAGGCTGATCGTTGCTTTGCAGTGTGTGTGTCACGCTGGTCGCCATATGAGTCGTGGTGTGTGTGTCTCAGCAGTGTGAACAGCTTTGAGGTGTGTGTGTGTGTGTGTGTGTGTATGCTGCTCAGCACAGTGACTAAGTGTCCTGTTCTTAGATTGTACTGGAAAACGAATTCAGTAAATCTCAGGAAACACAAGGCGAACGGTTCTGGTATCAGAATAAAGAAACAGTCCAGAAGTCCACTCCGATTACTGAGTGAGACAAATAAATATTACACTCTGTAAAAAATGGAAAAAAATATTTTTTTCTGATAAAATACAATTTATGTTGTGGATTTCCCTTTGAAAGTATGCAGTTATAATCCAGAACCTCCAGCAATTTACAGGACAGACTCTGAGCATTTACTGAATTTCATCCCTAAAATAAATAAGACATTTTGGAGAAGTTCTGGTGGATTAAAGTCCAGATGAATATTCCAAATACCTATTTATTGCAATTCTAAATATCTTTTTTTGTTTTTTTCTTGACTGTTTTCCACCAACTGAATTCTTGCTTTGAATGTTCATTACAGCTAATAACTGCTTTAGAAACCGCCACCTACCTCTCCAGTAGGAGGCGGTAGATGCACCTTACCTTGGTTTGCCAACCGCCAATAAAACGCAGAAGAAGCGGAAAAGGGAAGCCGGGAGTTTTGCACGGTTTCCACTGAGGCAGAAAAGTTGAAAATAGTGGGGAATGGATTACCGACCTGAGTGGAAATATTTCCTCTAACGTGGATTCTGAGCAGAAACAGCAAAGCTCACAGTTTGAATTCATGGTTTTGGCTTTGTGAAATCAGCTGGTTTTTGTTTTTGTCTTTATGATTGGAAACTCCTCGGTTTTCGTTTGTGACGGTGGGACCGTCGTGGTTTTACCGGGGATTCATCTGTTTTTAGATTTTTATTGAGGTAGAAAATGTTGTTTCTATCGTTCAGTCGAGCTTTTGCAGTCCAATCATATTGATTATTGTAAAATGTTTAGATTGATTTGTTGGCACAAGTTCAGGATGAATGTTTATTTAGAGCAAAGGATTCATCTGCAGCTAAAACACATTATAGGGAAACATACAGATGTTTTTATTAATAAATTGATAACTGGGTGCAAAATGTGCTTAGTGGGAGACTTTGTTTGACAGAATGTGAACCAGGTGAAGCTAAAACTGTCGCTAAGTTCTGGGTGAACAAATTAACAAAGAAGTTTTTATTTATCTTAAATTCAAAATGTTTATATTTTTCTAAAGTTTTGGTTTCATTACTGCACTGACTGTTGTTTAATCAAATTACCTTTTTAGAGTCTGTTTACGATTAATCATTATTAAGTTAGTTGAGGATTTTATATTCAATTAATCACGATTAATGTGATTAATTGGTTCAGCCCTAAATTAGTTCATGCGCCTCTGATTCTGTAGAGGTTCCACCTGAACACCTGGAACAGAATGAAGGAGAACCTCAAGGCTGACGGCTCAGCCTCTTCTGCTTCTGCCTGATCTATTCGGATCGATTAATCACGATTAATCGTTTGAGCCCTAATCAGGATGGCCCTCTGTGGCAGCTACTGGACCCATCCAGGTGGGAAACATCCCCTCTGGTTGAGGGACGAGTTCAGGACACGCAGCGTTGCTATGGAGACAAATGTCCTGATTTCAGACGAGTGAAAGAAAACTAACAGTCGGCCATATTAGTTCAGTCCAGAAGGACCTGCTGGTAACATTTTAGAGAAATACTAAAGTCATTATAACGATCAAGTGGGGAAGCCTGAGTGGGGTGACCGTCGGAGACGTCGAGGACAGAAACATGGAGCTGCGCTGGAGTCTGAGGCGGCGGATCCGATGAGCTCATTGTTTCTGTAAACGTTGTGATTAAATGAGCGAAATGAAAGACTGGAGCCGGTTAAACGGTTGTTCCTGCAGCGCTTCCTGCTGCGCCTCTAATCGCATTTACTGACAAGCAGAGAGAAACGGCAGCTTCCAGAGAAACATCTGAACCCGTCGGCTTCAGACCTGCTGATAGTGCAACACAAAAGATTCATCCTGACAGGAAAGTGACGGCCTGCTCCACCGCTGATGTTTAACAGGCAGGCAGAACCCAGAGGTTCTGATGACAGGAGGTCCGATTGGCTGCAGACGCAGCCATTCAATCTGCTAACACATTTCTATGTTCCTCCTGTTTTATGATAAATATGGAATAATATTGTTAGGAATGTGGAGAAATAAAGCTCCTCCTCAAACCTGAAGCTGCCAGAAAATTTCCTAAAGTTTTTGTCTCAGCCTCAAATGTGACAAGAAAAGAAAGTTTTAGTTCAAACCTGAAGGAGAAACAAGAACTTTTCTAATAATTCAGTTTAGTTTGTTTGGAAATGTCGTCTGGTGTTTGGACCCGACGGAGGTTTGGACCTGATGGCTGTTTGGTTTCGTGTTCTGGTTCTGTTCTGAATAGGTTTGGATCGATTCTATCTGCAGCTGATGTTCCTCCTAATCTAAAACATAGAAGCTCTTCTTCACTTCTGCGGCCTTCGGCTGCGCTGCTGTTTCTGCTCTGGTAGTGAGGAAGAGGAACAGTGGCTAGTGATGTCATCAGATCACTCCACTGATGAAGGTCCAGCTGTTCCTCAGGTGACATCATTAGCTGAACACACACACACACACACACACACACACACACTCAGTGCATGTGGAGCCGCAGCGCCAACATCTCCCTCTGCACCACAGCTATTGATCAGCTGTAATGCTCTACTAAACTGAGCAATTGTGCTGGGACTTCACACACACACACACACACACACACACACACACACACACACACACACACACACACACACACACACACACAGTGCAGATGTGTGTTCTGTAGTAACAGATCGGTGTGTTTCTCTGTTTGGTGCTGAGAAACAATGAATGCAAAGCAGCCAATCAGGGCGGAGTAGAAGAACAAACTAATCATGCTGCGTGTGTCTCTCTCTCTCTTTTGCTCTCTCTCTCTTTTGCTCTCTCTCGCTCTCTCTCTCTCGCTCTCTCTCTCTCGCTCTCTCTCTCTCGCTCTCTCTCTCTTGCTCTCTCGCTCTCTCTCTCTTGCTCTCTCGCTCTCTCTCTCTCTCTCGCTCTCTCTCTCTCTCTCGCTCTCTCTCTCTATCTCTCTCGCTCTCTCTCTCTCTCTCTCTCTCTCTCTCGCTCTCTCTCTCTCTCTCCGCGCTCGATC
>CAEFZX010021682.1:0-56696 GCA_903066825.1 Alfaro cultratus
ACACACACACACACACACACACACACACACACACACACACACACACACACACACACACACACACACACACACACAGATCAAGATTCCCCTTTGCCCTTGACTGCGTTCTTTGGCTTGTGTGTGCGTGTGTGTGTGCGCACAAGCAGATGGACAGGTTCGAGAACTCATCAAAGTGTTTCTCCAAAGGTCCCAAAATAGAAAAAAGAAATACACAAAACAAGAAGATCAAGGAATGACAGCAGAACCCAAAACGGTTCGTGGTTTATTGATTTTACTGACTAACTTGCTGCACGTTTACACTGTTGGTTTTATGTCTTTGAGGATGAATTTTATGGAGGAATTTGACACAAACAGCAGAAGTGGAAGTAAAGTTCTGATCCAATGTCTAGTTTTTATAGTCAAACCATGTGTATTGCAGCTGAAGGCTAAACCTGCTGAAGGCTAAACAAAAATACTCTCCTGGAATCAACACGATCAGTAATCATTCAGTATTCTGATTATCTGATTAGATGCATTAGGCAGGCTTTTCTTGGTTGATACCAACTTCAAGTTGGAGTCAGCAGATCTTTGAGGTCTGACCTGCTGACTCCAACTTTCACATATTGGAAATATATCGTTTAAGAACACATAAAAAATGTGTTCAAAGTTTTTTTTTTAATAGAAGTAGTGGTAGACTATCTGTATAGATGAATCAGCCCCGACTTTCATCTGATGTTGAATCAAAGTAAATAGAGCCACTGGTACTAAAGACTGAAAAAAAACCTTTGTGTTCTTAGGACAAAATAAACTTTAAAACACTTTTGTTGAAGGGAGGCGACTTATGTTTATCTCCAGTGGTCACTCAGTCAGAGACTAGCTGTGCCTTGCACAGGCTGCCATCGTAGGATGAACAACCTTGCGCACACACACACACACACACACACACACACACACACACACACACACACACACACACACACACACACACACACACACCGACAACATAGAGAGACCAATCAACCTAAAAGTCCAAACCAAAATGGATCTTTTAGCATTAGGACTGTCCTAGAATTAGATAGGCATAAAACTCAATAAAAGGGGTAATAAGATACGGACAGGAAAATTTTACAAGGCACTTAGAGTCTATAAAACATCAGTTGTGATTTGTGAAAACAAAAATGGGGCAATTTTTAGTTTCTCCAGAGCTAAAGTCTTGTCTTGTTCTTAAGGATCGTCTCATGATCATGATATATCTGACCCCTTCTTAAGGTAACATAAGGTAAGGCGATTTTATTTATACAGCTCATTTTCGGCAACAAGGCAGTTCAAAGTGTTTTACATGAATTAGGAAGAAATACAAGAAAACAGCAAAACCAAAGGAAAGAGCAAAAGAAGGAAAAAGAACACAAAAAAGTATAAGAATAAGTAATCTCTGATTTATGAACTAGTAGGGATTTCTCTGGATTCTTTTACTGATAATGTTGGTCTGAGGTAATGAGTAGTTTCTCTAGATCAGCAAATAGTGCAATTAAAACTCCGGCTTTAATTGTTTGCTGGCTTAAGGACGATTCTTCTGAGAAGTTTACTTAGAGGAAGCAGCGTAAAGAATCGTTTTCTGCACAGCGTCGTCATGATTGATGACTCCCCTCACAGTCAGTGTTTGCCTTCTTCACAAAACTCTCCCCTCTCATATGGGGAAGATATTTATGGGTTTGCAGAGCACTTAAAACCAAGGAGACGTTCACATTTCTCAAAGGCAGGAAGCTTCATTAGGAAACTAAAAAATCCTGTTTTGAATTTCAAAAAATGTGATTTTTAGCATTTTTCTTCATTTCACCCATTTGGTGCAACCACACTTGTACCGTGCCACATAATTTGCAGGAAAAAAACTACACTGAGTTGGAAAGAAAAGTTCTTCCACCTTGCACCTATTTTTATCTGATTAATTTGTTATTAGGAGGAAAAAAAACAACAAAAAACAAAGAAGCTGCTTGTTGATATGTCATACATTTAATCCCAGCGCCGCCCAGTCCTGATCTGGGCCATGCTCACTCATGCAGGAGTAATGGTGAAAAACTAACCCGTCTTTGGGAGCACAATGACGGGCGCCTCTGTGGCCCTCAGACTCCCCACATAGACGGTGCTGTCTGACAAGCCCGCCTGCCAAACAACTCAATTAAGCAGAAAAGGAGGCAAAAAGGAGAAGCCCAAACAGAAGAATGGGAGAAAGGAAGGGGAGAAAGAGGAGAGGAAAACAGAGGAGGGGAGCGGGCCGGTGGCTGTCAGGCCCCGGCGACGCCCAGCCGACGTTTGGCGACAAGCGTCAGGGACACAAAACGAGAAGAAAAGGGAGCTGATCTGTGATGTGTTAACTGGAATTCCTGCTTCCAAGGCCACCGAGGGTTCAGAGGTCAAACTAAGGGCCAGGGGTTCATTACCACAATGACGCTCACACACAGGCGCACCGTCGAGGCTCCAGAGCTTTATTCTTGCATATATTAACCGCTTTCAAACAGCTTCACACACAAAGCGTCTTTACATTTCACAAAGACCTGTTTAAGTTCTTTTATTTTTAATGATTTTTTTTTAGGTAAAAAAGATGATTCACTTATAGTCAAATAGTGCAAATAGGTGTGAAACTAAATGTAATGCACTCATAGGCGAAGGTTTGAAACAATTGTTTGGTCGTGGATTATTTAAAATAGTATTTAATTCATTTAAGATACAAAAAAAAGGTTATTGATTTGGTTTTCAGATAAATCTCTGGCACATGACTGTATATTTTCTTCATAGACATACAAACTGATCCACAAAATCTGGTTCTTTAAAGGTAATTGTGTGAAAAAAGTGGACAGCCATTAAAATTTAATTTCCATTTGCAGCTGTCGATCTATATGGAGAACTGATCCTGCCAAAATTGTCAATAAAACTAGAAATAAATAGTTTGATAACGTTATCCCTGTGGGAAATATTGCATTCAAAAAATAACAAATAAAATCTTATTTGATTATACAGTGAGGCACGAATTGATATTAGTTTATCATTTTCAATAGTATTGACATTGTCACTGTTATTTGATTTTCCAATTTAGTAACAAATGTTATTAAAGATTTAAATAATTTTCCAAATGTAATTCAATTTTTTTCAATATCTCATTTTTATTGTCACTATCTATTTAATCATATGTTGAGTCATTTTCTCCTTTAATGTTTCCTCTTTGTCACTTAGTGAAAGGTGGAGAGTCAGCTTCTCCTTTTGGTCAGCATCAAGATCGAAATAATAAGTTGGGAAAGTTTTTATTTTCTTTTTCTTTGCAATATTTCCCACTACTTTATCAACATAATTTATATTTTTATTGACAATTTTGGCAGGATCAGTCCTCCATATAGCCAATCTCTGAGAAAAGTTGTTTTCAGGTCATTTGTTTGGTTGTTGTTGTTATAACCCTCCACACACTAGTAAGCAGCTGATGTCATCAGAAAGAACAGTTTATTTTTTAATAAAATTTTTAAAAAAAATCAAACAAGAGCAAATAAAAGAACCAGAGAAGCTTTAAGGTTCAGTGTCTGAGATCGAGCTCTTTATTGAGTAGTTGACGAGCTGCAGCACATCTCACCTGTGGCAGCCAGGTAGATCTGAAACCCACGATAAAGCTCATGAAGAGCGCCCCTAGTGGTCAGTGACTGTAACATCCGTCATGATCCAGTTCTTTTTCAGCATTTTTAGTACAGACAGCATTGCATTTTCATCAACTATCCTTACAGCATACAAGGTCAGATCCTGTTGTCACAAAGCATCCCCAAACCATGACACTTCCACCTCTATGCTTCACAGTTGGCATGAAATTCTTTTCTTGGAATTGAGACATGTGATTGTGATTGACAGCACTAAAACTCTCCTGACTCTGATTGGTTGTTTAGATGGTACTGGGCGCAAGCAGATGAAATAAATTTTTCACAGATTATTTCTATACCATACTGTCACAACATAATGACAGTTTTAACAAATATGTAAAAAAACAACAACATTTTTTATAAAAGTTACATAGTGCAGCTTTAATTTCTCTTAGGAGAGGATGGGTCAGGAGGGACTAGAGCTGCTGCTCACCTACTCATCTGCTGTTCAGTGGTAAAAGGTACAGCGACTCTTAAATATATGAATATCTTGGTAATTTTTTTCCTTCGTTCATAGAAAGCTACTGAAATGGAGGCAAACAGTCTGAAGCTAAGCTAACTAAGCTGAATGGTGGATAATCTCACAGTCTACCCACCTCTTGGAGAAAAACTGGGTTATAAATTGACACTCTTGTTTTTTCTCTCTATTTCTCTATTTTATTTTATTTTTATTTCTATGAAAAAATAATAATAATAAATTGTGGAGGGCCCCCTGTCAGTCAGGGTCCGACCCCTATTTGGTGCTCCTGCATCAGACCACTAAAAACACATTTTAACACCGAAATATAGGTTTAACAATAAGTATGTTTAGCACCTGCTTTTAAGATTTTATTTTCAAAAGATACTTCTAATCTGACAAAAGACAATTTCTAATTTATTGAATATGACAGCGGCATTTTTCTGTAGGTTTTAAGAAATATTCTAAAGTTTTATATATCAAAAGAACTATTGTTAAAACTGATGTGACATCCAGCGGCGTTTTATAAAGTTATTGCCATCATACATTTTACATTGTTCTTTGAAATCTGCTAATACATTTTATTTTAAGTTCAGAGAATGAGATCTTGTATGTAAATGCCAACAATATTTAAGTTTCTCTTGTTTTACTGTCTGAGGTGTTAAGACAATTTCAGAGACATATTGTTACTCAGTTTAACGTTAATTCTAACTTTTGACATTATTTTATCTTGATCGATGAGGAGCAGACTCAACATTAAGTCTTTGACTACAAACTTGTGGATGTGATTGCTAAACTTGAAGTCCATACCTTTAAGGTTAATTATGCACCACCTGCTTCAACCCACAAAAAGCCAAATATTAGCGGAAAATAAGCTAATCTTGCTCAATCATTTCAGATTTTGTAAAGACCACACACACAAACCTCACGCCGTCTTTCAGACTGCCGATGGGTGTAATGAGGTATTGGTTGATGGCGGCCTGTAAAGTTGTAATGAGGGCTGTGGTGTGAATGGGACAGCGTGCTGGGATGGATGGGAGAGAACACGAAGCTTAATGAGCGGGCCGGCAGACTCGGAGGTAACCCCGTTGTATCGCCCTGGTCTGAGAAAGACGGGGGTGACAGAGGGGATTTGGGAACGCCAGGGTGGGACAGCAGCACAGGAGGGCCTGATGCTGTTTAGGCAGGGAACGAATAAAAGCTGGGTTAGAAAGTAAATGGGGGTCTTGACCAGCCCCTGCGCTCCACTCATTGTAGAGATGAAATTTATGGCTGAAGACTTCCTTAGCCAAGGACTCCCCACGTTGACTTGTTTAAGAGCCACGAAACAGTACGACAATGGGCCGAGGCAAACAACACCTCCAGATGAGAGGCTGGAAAAGAGGGAAACAATGAGTACTGTCTGCATTTAGGGCTGGAGATAAAGCAGCTGAACAATATTCAAGTGAGTAAACATCTCTGGGAGCATCTCTTCTGACTGAATCTCTATTCCTGATGTCATTTGGTAAGTTGCATATTACAGAAACCTTCTTAGAATGATTGGTGGAACAGAAAACAGGTTCGTCGTGAATCCACAAGACGAGTTCAAAGATGTTTTTAGTAAAAGCAAGAAAGTAATTATTTTATGTTTTTCTGTGAGTTGTTTAAGGCAGATGAACAGATGAAAGTCAATACTGATATTAGATTAGCTTTTTGCGCTTTACGTCATGTTATAATGTTATCCCCTCATCAAACACATACCCGGGTGTTGCCTTGATTCTTTCATGCATTTTTGATAAATCTCTTAAACTCCCATCACAACCACTCTGCTGAGCAAAACACCTGGTTGGACCTAGCTCCGCCTTCAAGGCGCAGTTCCTCCTCAGAGATGCATTTTCTGAGTTTCCAAGCACTCCTCCCCTGCAACTCACCCAATGAGCTCCTTCAAACCATCTGGCAGCAATTGGCAAACACCTGATAGAACTGCGCAGATCATTTTTATGACTTCTGGTGAAAAAGCTTCTCAAGGGGTTAATAGCAATTGATGCTGTAATGACTTCCTGAAGGCGGAACTTCAGAAAGAGTAGGAGTTTTTAAAGAGACAGAGGCCCGATTTCAAGGTGTTAAATCAGGAAGTAGAATTTCTTTTAAGTCATATTTGATATATATAGCATTTTTATAACAACTGAAGATAACATAGTTACTTGATTATGCTATATAATGACACTGTGTATTAGAAAAACACACAATGCTGCTCCTTTAAGGTTGTTGCTGCTATGCAAGATGCAGCTGATGTGCAACAGCTGTACTGGCAAAGAGAACAGCATTTTGCTATATTAAATTCATAACGTAAGAGTCAGGCCAAGGTTGTATAGGGCCCCAAATGTCCTATTTATCACCAATTACCTCCAATCACTACAGCATCTTCTCTAAAACCATGGCTTCATTCACCTGACCACAGAGATGAGTTCATCCCCAGAGAATGTTCAACGTTTCTGGACAATGTTTACATATTTTCCACTGATTCTATTAGACTCTGAATTCATTGATGTACTGTGTTGTTGGTGAAACACATTTTCTTTCACAACAAAAATATAGCTCTGCCCTCTCTGATCAGCTTCCCTGTCTCTCTGCAGAAAAAACAATCCCCACAGAATTATGCTGCCTCCACCGTGTCTCACTGTGGGGTTGGTGTGTTCAGGACGACATGCAGTCTTCCTCCGTCACACGTAGCGGTTTGCATGCTTGACCTGAAAGTTTCACTTTGGTCTCATTCAATCTGAGCTCCTTCTTTCACATGCTAGCTGGGACTTCCTGTTGTAAGTTTCAATGATTGCTTTCTTCTATGCAATATTCTTAAAATCCAGATTTGTAGAGTGTGCTAATAACACTTTCTGCTACCTGAGCTGTTTTTAGGAGGCTTATGGAGGATTTTGTTTAGGGGTATAATACATATGCATGTTCCTAGGTTTTCATTTCATGACCTTCCTAAAATAATAACCTTCAATAAGTTATCAATATTTTGCCTATTTCTTTTGGAAAGACAGAGGTGGTATGTGTATGTATACCATACACATACCATACACATATGGTATACATATGTATAAATAAATATATATATAAATATTTATTGTTTATTTGTTTGTTTGTTTGTTTTTTGTTTTTTCCCAAAATCCTTTTTGGAAGCAAATGACTCAGACCATTATTTTGGAAGGTGACGATTTGCAAACAGTTTGGGAATCAGATATTATGTCATTTCCTGTTCCCAGTTATTCACTACTTTGCTTTGGCATTTTGCCTAAAACCCAATAAAACAGAGTCAAAACGTAATGAGACATAATGTAAAAAGAAAAACCTTTCCAAGACTCTCTAGGTTATCAAGCTTTATCAGTGTAGTACTTATTTATAGTATTAGAACTTGATATTTTTGTCGACAAAGCTGCTGCACCACGTTTTGTGCAGCAATCTTAAAAAAAATTCATCAGTTTTTCCAAATATTTTCATTTGAAAAACAGGTCTTCTGAAAATCGCCCAACTTTTTAGGACATGTGCTGTGTGTGTGCATGTGTGTGGTTGTGGTGGGGGTCCTCCGTGTGTGTGTGTGTGTGTGTGTGTGTGTGTGTGTGTGCATTGTCCCACACGCTCTCCTCGCCCCATTGAACAACAGTGATGAAATGGAGATGAGTTAAAGTGCTCACACAAAGACTGACCAGACCCCTGCGTCGCTCCAACAATGAGACCTCCAAACACAAGAAAGTGAGAGCCTCTTGGAGAGGCTCAGCGGACGAGTAGAGAATGAGAGGGGGGAGAAATTAAGGAGACCGGCTTGAAAGGAAGAAAAAAGAGAGAGAAGGAGAAGAAGGGCCGAACCATCCTGAGAGCAGGAGGAAATGGATGGTGGGCAAAGGTAAGCGAGTGGAGAGCCACCCGGAGAAAATGGCAAGGTAGCTAATCCCTGGGGTGAAATAAAGCAGCTATATGTAAATGAAAGACGTGAAGTTTTGCGCCATCTCACTTTGATCTGTAAATCAGGAGCACCACTCCTCTTCCTCCTCCTCTTCCTCTTCTCTTCTTCTTTCACTCTCACCCACTTCTCCTTCCCCATTTTTCCTTAAAGAAAAAAAAAATATCAAGCCTTATTTAGCTTAATCTCACTTAATAGCATCCAGCTCCTCCTTTGTCCTCGCTGATGCTGACAGATTCCCGTCCCTTTTTACTCCCCACCATTCACATATCTCCCCCTCTGTAATCCTCTTATTTCAGGGTGGCAATTATTTTGACCATTTTTATATATATATAAAGCATTACGGTTATGATTATTCTCATTCCTGTTATTCACTCGGAGGGCCAGGTTGTCGGTGAAAGTGTCCCCTGTACGGGAGGAGGAGGCTGCCCACTTTCTTCCAGAGGGGTGGCGAGTTTTCAGGAGTGAACCCCTCCATTCAGCGCAACACATTTTCTGGGCGTTTGAACATATTGTAGCGAGAGTGCAACGAGTAGCACAGAATCACCCGTCCTGGCTCCTCAAC
This sequence comes from Alfaro cultratus, assembly GCA_903066825.1. Lineage (NCBI taxonomy): Eukaryota > Metazoa > Chordata > Actinopteri > Cyprinodontiformes > Poeciliidae > Alfaro > Alfaro cultratus. Next base: position 8,619 of record CAEFZX010021682.1, read on the forward strand.
ACAGAGAGACATCAAGAATCTGCGGCTGGAGGAGCGAGAGGGGGCTAATAATCAAAAGGCCTTCTTTCAGCGCTGCGGTAATTACACGGGCCGGTTTTGATCTTTTGCTTGTTGGAGCGATGAAAGGGGGGCAAAGATGAGGGCGGTTTCACCGGTTTCATTTGACACGAAGAGCAGGGGGAGGAGGAGGCTTTTAACTCAGCATCTTGTCAGCATCTGCAGCGCGTCAGAAATGGTTAAAGTGAAATATTTAGAGTTTTACCCCAAAAACCGCAGCAGGTTTTCACTCCTGAATCCTTGTGAGTTGAGTCTTTGCAAAAAGTGAAGCACCTAAGAAAAATGCTCATGGAAGAACAAAGATGCAAACTGCGATGGAAATGTCTGGCAGTAGATTTGAAAGGCAGTCACGTTTCTTTAACCCAAAGAGAAGTTGGGTTAATTTACCACTAGAGACGAGACTGATCATCCTTCACAGACTGTTATTTTGATTTGAACAACAACCTGACCAGACTTTAGATAAAACCCTAAAATACTTCAACCCAATCAAGAACTTCATTTGCTTCAGTAATTCAACTCAAAAAGTGAAAATCCCGAACCGTACAGCTTATTTACACACAGAGTGAAATGGTTCAAGCGTTTATTTCTGTTCATTTTGATAACTATGGCTGAAACTCAGATCCTCAGAAAAATCCAGTTATATTCAATAAGTTATGTGTTCTGATGAGGCTCTTTTGTCAAATGCGAAGTACTCTTTGCTTTTAATTAAACCCACATTTCACTATAATTAAAAAAACATTTTTTAGTGCTATAATATGGCATTTCAATCTTAAATGTCGTAGTTTTATTTTCTTTCAGCAGAAAATGATCTGAGCTAACAGAAATAAAGGTTTGAAACCATCAGTGTGTGTAGTTAATCTGTGTAATGTTTCACTTCGAGAGTTGAGTGAATGAAATAAATGAACTTTCCCTTAACATTTTAACTCATTGGATGGTCCTGTGATTAAGAATAATCAAAAAAGGTGTTTTTATTTCAGAAAACATGGTCTGTTGAGAACTGGCCTCTGCACTCAACATTTGGTTGGTGCTGCTTTGGCAGTGATTACTGCATCAATGCGGCGTGGCGTGGTGAGGTAACAACATGCCGGTTTAAGCTTCAGCTGCCGAGACCTACTGGAACATCAAATCAACATTTCAGCCAAACCTGTAAGCAGATCTTGGACTTGTGGCTGTCATGGCTCCAAAAATGGCCTCTGAGTGTAAAACCTTCACACTGGACTGGATTAAAAACTAATCTACTAATCTAGAATAAAAACCCACCTGTGAAAAGTTGTTATTGAAACATAATCAATGAGAAATCTGATGTGCACTTGAAAAATTTTAATGTTTCAATTGTTTTATGACCTTGTGTTTTTATGATTTTGTTGCTGAAACGTGTTATACAAATAAAAATTTATCGATTGTTGGATGGATCTGCGCATCTCCACTCCTCCTTAGTCTGGTACCTTGATTTCTGAATTATTAAACATTTACTTTCCTCTGAGTAGAAGGCTCTGAACCACTGGATGTAAACTTTGTGTCGGTGGTCCGACTCCAGGTCCAGTCCACGCCTTGTGAATCTCCCACAAGCTCTTCAAAGGGCTTTGCTTCTTGATAATCCTCTCAAGGCTGCAGCCATCCCCACTGCTGGTGTACTTTATTTTCTAACCCAGTGTTTTTCTTCCACTAAACTTTAAAAAAATAAAACATGCATAAAAGAATAACTCTTCTGTCTGTTGGACAAATGCTGAGTCGGCAGCCTTTCCCATCATTTCGTGGGTCATGACAGGAACATCACAAGTCAGGAGAAAACGTTTTAGGTTTCTTATCAAATCTATTGTGATAAAAGAGTTAGCTTTTTGAGTTGAATCAGTAAAAGTAAATGAACTTTATCAATTCAACTCTTTAGAGACACCTGTAAAGTAGTTACTGCTCCCTTTCAGACATTGTGAGAGTTTGTTGCCTTTCATTCATTTTATTTTGATAATCTTTTTATCCTGAGACAACATCTCTTCAGGGCTCCCCTGAAGAGATGTTGGCGTATTTAGCCTCTGAGCTAAAAGGTTCTGAGTTCAAATCCCTGCATGGACGTTCAACATCATTTGGTTTGGTTCATTTAGCCTGTACTGCAGAATTTAAATGTTATGTTCTGCATGGAGGAAGACATAAATGGGGGAACTCCAAATATTTAACGACAATGTTCAGCTTCAGTGCACAAAGTTACACCAATGCATCTGTTTGTTTTCTGTAATGTGTCATGAAGCTGTGCTAGAACTTAGCAGAGACAGTAAACGCATCACAAGCACATCAAATATTTTCTATATTTAACATCGTTTTCTTAGCACACGTTTCTATTTCAAATCTCAAATGCCTGGAAGTAATTTGAGCAAGAATGCAGAAGCAAAACATTTCATTTTGTGAATCTTTATTCTGAGTGTGTCGCTTTAAACAGTATAAAGATAGAAACCAAAATGCAGAACAAAATGGAACATGTTTAGGTTCATCAGAAAGAGGTACAAAAAAAACAAAAACTGGTTGCTCTGCAGCCGTAGCTAAAATTTGCTGCTAACAGCAGCAGTTGATTCAATTTAAGGTCAGACTAAGATTTTTGATTTCTGTTACAATTTCAACAATTGGATATAGTTCGGTCAACAATTGGAAATGTGCGTTAGAAAAAACTCATCAAATGAGGTTCTTACTTGTCTGTGATGAAGAAGAAGAAAAATAATGGCACATTAAAACCAAGAATATGTGATTAAACATATGGATAATGCAAAGCAGAACAGCATAATGTGCTCAGATAAAATCAGAACAAAACTGTAAGTAGTGTAGTAACATTTTATGAAGACGTTAAACTGTTAGAAAAAATACTAATTCCTATAAAAAGCTTGCATAATGTGTAACAATCATAAAGAATCCCCTGCGAGCTTCAAGTCTTCACTTTGGGAATCTGGGAGCAGGTTTAGAGTGGTTGAATCTGGGCAGTCTGCAGACTCCACAGGGGCAAGGGGCCCCACCTGCGGCCCCCACGGAGCTCCACTGCACTGGGGCCAGCGAGGCCTCCATGTGGCCTGGAGGAAGCGGGGCGCATTTAGCAGCTGAGGAGGACGATGAAGCGGCGGAAGAAGAAGAAGCTGACAACGAAGAGGTGGTCGAGGAGATGAGGGACTCGTGGGTGAGGAGAAGCTGGCCGGGCCCCGCAATGAGGGGCCACCCACCGGCAAACAGCAGCCGGGGGACGGGCCCAGCGTTCACCCCCATGCCGATGCTCACCTCCCCCAGCAGCAGCCGCATCTCCTGGAGAGACGAGCCCAGGAGGAGGATATAGTTCCTGGCCAGAACCAGGGTGGAGATTTTGGACAGCCTGCGGCCCGGCGGGGCCCCGGGCGCGTGCGACTGAGAGGGAGAGGAGGAGGAAGCGTAAGGCACCATGACTTCCCTCAGGGCGTCCATGGCGACGTTCAGGTCCTGCATCCTCTTCCTCTCCCTGCTGTTGATCTTCCTCCTCAGCTCCTGCTGCTCCTCGGGACTCAGCTCCTTCTGGGTTTTGGCGGCTCTCGCGCCGCCCTGCAAGCCGAGGAACGGCGCCGCGGTCAGGCGGGAATTCAGACCGAACCCCGGGGGGCAGTGGGGCAGGTCATGCACTGACCCGGGGCCACAGAGAGGTAGCGACTGCTCCTGGGCCCTGGCAGCTGTGTTCGACAGCACATTCATCGTCAGCTCAGAGGTCAGCGGAGTCACGCTCTACTCTGGCCGTAAAAGGAAAAAAAAAAAAGTAAAAATACTGATGCTTTGGGAAAAATAAAAACATAAACGTCCCCAACCTGGAAAATCAACTCTTCATTCTCTTCTCCTCGTGTCTGAGCTTGAAGACGACTGCCAGCTGCCATCCAGCACTAGTAGAGTTTGAATCTTGAGGTTGGAGCCACGTTATCCGTGTCAAAAGGCAGCTTGTTAAAGTAGCAGCTACGACATCTCGACTCCACAGCTGTGAGAGGCAGGAATCTCAGCTCAAAGAGCCGGAGCAGTGAGCTAAATGCTGCTCTTACATAGCCCCACCTCAGCTCAACTCCTCCCTAACACTTCCTCATGCAACATATGTTTGCAGAGACAAAGCCGCAAGTATCAGAAGTTTCAAACTCTGAAGGAAAAATATAATAACGCACAGTGCGCTGATGAAAAGTCAGGAAGAAATGATTCAGGATACTTTATTTCATCCAATGCAACCGGATTTATTCAGCTATTTGAGCAGTATGAGATGTGTAATAATGTGATTCTTCTTCCTTTAAATGACTGAATTCATTCCATCCTGGTTTATAAAAGCAAAGTTGTGATGTATTTGAACCTCAACACCCAATTTCGGGTAATCCATTACAACAGTACCTGGTAAAAGCATCCAGGATTCTGAAACATTTTGCATTTTGTCACGTTGCAATCAGATTCAGTGTATTTTAATGGGATTTTACATGAAATGCCAACACAAAGCAGGGCAAAATTGTAACGTGGACAGGAAATTATTCAAGATTTTCAAAGGTGAAAATTCCCTCTTTCTCATTTTTCTAGTACCTGAGCTCAAATATGATGCTGAGTGTCTGTAAACATGACTTTACCTGATGAAGTGGTAACAGAAGATGCCCTTTATGCAATCTGCTTGGCAGCATTTGGGTGAAAGACAAAACACAACAATATGTAAGCACTGCAAATTTCAGACGCTGAAAGTGGTAGAAAGCATCGCTATAGCAACCAACGGTTGGAGATCTAGGGGTAAGCTGAGCTACGTCACAATCCCAGCACATCCTGCAGCAACTGGGAAGACCAGGCATAAGGCCTGAAAATAGTGACTAAATCAAGAAAGATATTAGTTTGTTGAATTTGTGGCAAAACATGTGGAATAAAGGCCTTTTTTTGTCGCATAAACATGATTATTGAAGTTCTCTTAACTTAAAGTGTCATCCTGCCATTCACTGCAATAACATAAAGTCTTTTTTTTTGGTATTTTTTGTTTACTTTCTAGTGCGAAAGTCTTATTCCTTTTTAAATAAAGCAACAAAAAAAACTAACTTAGTAACTTTTAAGCAAGATATAGGAGCTAGTTTTAAGTCAATAATTACTTTAAATAAATACTAGTGCTACTGAGTTTATTTCATTTATATCATGGGAAAAATGTCTTGTAAGTGAAATAATCTGCCAGTGGAATTAATCATTTATCATCAATATTATTAAATTATTAAAGTAACACGAGCTCCTATGTCTTGCTGGGAAGTTACTTGTAAGTTGGTTTTTGTGTCATTTCAAGTGTACGAGGAGTTAAACCAAAAATACCCCCAAAAAAGTGTTCTCTTAAACTCACAGCATTATCAGGTCGGATGTCAATACCTACTGACACAGTGAGCATCAGCAAAAACACGTTTCCACTGTTTATGTAAAATCAGCTGACCCTATTGCCGGGCTTCATGGAGCAATATTTGAATCCTCACCACTCGTAACTCCAAGCCAATGCTCAAAATCTGGGAACGAGGGAAACGCAAGGAAATGGGATTCAGCCGCCTAATTAAAAGCTGGAGGCACTAATGAATAAAAGACAAACAACATTATGGGCTTAATGGAATTTACCACTAAAACCATTTAACAAGCTGAAAGCCATTAAATCCATCAGCACTTTGTTAAGTGACGGAGAGCAGGTATAAGCACTATTAGGGTGGGTATTAATTGTGTCAGAGAACAGTTTTGGCAAACAGTGAATGGATCCGTCATTGTGCCAGGGGGGCTGGGGAAGTTAATTGACGGTTTAGAGGTGGGGGTTATTGTTGCTCAGCTCTGAGCGGGCCTCGCTATAACCAAATTGGCTGGCGGAGAGTTTGGGCACGGATCCAGACAGCCCCAGACAACAGCCCAATTGACTCCAAGCACAGGTGAAGCTGGCTTGGGGCACAGAGGCAAGGCTGAAAACCTCAAACGTGCCATTCATTAGCCACAAAAAAAGACCTCAGGATCACCCCGCCGCTCAGCGAGCCTGGCCGTCCTCTCCTTGCCCTGCGGCCCCCCCAGTCTGAGCCCATCTGAGGGGGTAGAAAAGGAAGGTTGGGAGAACGAGGCGAGGGACCGCACCGTCACAAACAGAAAGCAAGTTGTTCGCGATGAAAGCAGAAGGAGGAAGACCCTTTTTTTCCCTCCCAGCCGTTTGTCCCCTGTCATCCCGGGCAGTGCGTGGAGGCGCTTCCCTTCCCCACCAGTGGGTCGGTGGCGTCCGGCTGGTGCTGCGATTGAAGCTGAATGGGCGGCTGCAGACGGACAGGAAAGAGAGGGCTCCATGAAAAGGGCCAGGCGGATGGCCCTCGCACCTGCGGGAGAACAGAGTGCAGGCGGCCAGGGTTGAATGTGTGAATGCGAGCGTGCTTGGGGTGTTTGCGTGCATTGCCTGTGGGCTCAATTCGACTTCTAGTGCCCGTTACCACAAAGGGGTGTAATAAACCGAGCAGTGAAAGAAAACCTTGGGGTAATTTTGTCTTTCTTGACTGTATTTTAGGATTGTTTCTATGTCAAGGAGGGCGGTGGTTGTGGGGAGGGACACCTGCACGGAGCCACACATACAGAAGTCAGAATAGGGGGGGTGAAAGAAAGAAGCTGGTGTCCCCCCAGAATGGAGCACCTCCCCCACGTTTTCTCCGCCACTCACAAGAAAAGGAAAAGTGAGCTTGATTTGGGGGCATATCCGCCTCCAGCTCGCAGCTTCTTTTGATGAGGCTGGACCCGGCCTGGAGCACCGGTGGCTCCAGGGCAGGAGGAAGACTAGTGTCTTTGTGGTGGAAGAAGTGTCGTCCATCTGGGCAAGGCCGTCCAGTGAGGGGTCTGCACCTGGGAGCTAAATGCCTCATCTGTGTGGAGCTGTTTCCTGTGGCTGGCAAACAGGAAGACACCTCAGCCAAACTCCTTGGTCAATCTATCGCCCACACTGAGAGGGAAAAACACACCGCAAGTGATACCACGCTTGCTCTTGTTGTTGTTTTGTTTGTTCATGGGCTGTTCTGGGGATCAAACATCAACTTAATGGTCATAAATACACAGAGGCCTTGGAAAAGTTCACATTTTTCTCAAACCTTTTCTCTTACTAACCACAAATTTTACAAATTTAAAAGGGGTTTTATACTGGGAAAAAATTACATGTAGTTTTTAATTTTTTTCCCGCAATAATTACCTTAAAAATGTGACATAGCTTTGTTTTCAGTCCCTTTTTAGCTTTTTATACCCCTAAAGATTTAGAGCAACCGTCAGATATAATCAAATCAGTAAAACGCATTCAACTGTCTCTAATCTCCAAAGTCATATTTTGGAAAAAATAAATAAATAAATAAATAAATAAATAAATTAATTAATTAATTAATAAATAAGACATTCTGCATAGAGGTTGAATACGCCATGTAGGGAACACATCTGAAGATGCATTTCCTGGCCCTGATCTAAAAAACTGTGTGGTGAAAACATCATCGCAACCTAACTGCGAAAAATGGTGGAAGAATCGTCGTTGACATCATGTGGGTGTACTTAATTTATGAGACTAGATGAGAAGACAAAAGGATCTAAATGTAGGTTTATATTTAAGAAAGGAAAATACTTTTTCGAAAATTCAAAAGACTGAAGAATGGGCCAGATGTTGAGTTTCCTGCATGATGACCACAAACAAGCAGCAACAGCTATAGTGGTTTACATCAAAGCATATTTTTGTGCTACGATAGTCAAAGTCTCAGAATCTGATTGGATCTTTTGCAATGAAGAGAAAAATATCTTTGTGTGCAAAATGTGGTAACTGTAAAGTTATGACTCTGGGGGCATAAATACTTTTCAGATTTTGAATTGAAAGGCAGATTTTTTACCTATATGATCTTTTCCATCCTAAGCACCTTTTAGAAAGGCTCTTTTACATCAAATTTGAACTGAAAGTTAAACACAAGAAAATGTGAAAAAGTTAAGGGCTACGGATTGTTTTGAAAAGCGAATTGTCCTCCAGAAAAGTTCAAATCATTTTTTGACAGAGCGAGCCAAGGCGTTAAACGAGGGGCTGCACCTGCTGCGGGCTTTCACGTCCCAAACCGTCTCCTGTTTGCAATGTGCAAAGAGAGCGTAATGAGAAATTAACAGTTGCCAGTGACTGATTTGCTCAATGTGTCAAACAGGTGCAGCGGCAACAATGGAAATATAACGGAGCTGGACTTTTCAGAACGGAGAAAAGCTGCTCTGCATCAAAGCGGAGACAGAAGACGCACTCGGCCCCTGCTCGCCAAGGCCCCGGCCAAAGACATGAGAAGATTACAAGCTGTTAATAAGGTGGAACCAATCGGCTGACGGTCTGCTTTTGTCCCTCCCAGCATGCTTTGTGAGTGCCGGCCTGGGATAGTCGGCATTTGGTGCTGATCACAGTGTGGCGGAGGGATAATGACTGTAGGAGGGGTGCAAGGTTTTAGCCCTCGGGCCCTTTGTGAAAGAGAACCTAAATGCTTCACTTTCAATAGCCGCACACGCTTAGCTGGTCACGCTTGTTTAAAAACAGATGGACATTTACCACATTCATATTTCATCCCGCTAACAGCTCCGGTGACACTTTTAGACATTCTCCACGTTTCATTGGACAGATCTGTGCCTACAGTAGCTTCACTTGCTGCGAATCTGAATAATTTAAGAGATTTATGCATGCTTTTGTCATTACAAGAGTCAAAGCTAAAGTTCCTCAACCCTTCGCTGTGGTCATTTAAAATCATCCCAAACACAACCGTGAGTTAGTGGCTGTCCATTGTTACGGCAGATGTTCATCTCCTAAACAATGCCACCAGGGATTTGCTGGGTGTCTGCTAATAGGAGGGTGTTAGTTAACCCGTCCCCCCACCACGCATCCCTGAAGCCCCCGATCCCATTTAACCGTGACAATGATGGATTCACGGAAACTAAAGTTCAACAGGAGTCCTTGTCCAAAGTCAAACACAGAGCTACTTCTTCTTTTTCTTGAGATGCAGTGATTGAAGGGAGTGGAAGGGAAGGGGTATAGGGGTGCAACAGTTAAAGTCTGAATGTTGTGGGTTGGGGGCTGGGTTGAGATGTTTCTCTTTGGGGTTTATAGGTGGTACAAGGCCAAGGTTTGGTTTACAGAGGTTATTACAATCTGTATGTAGGGCGGTGTGGTTAGACCAGGGGTGGGCAACTCCAGGCCTGGAGGGCGGGTCTCCTGCAACTTTTAGATGCGTTTCTACTTCAACACACCTGAGTCATATAATGAGGTCATTAGCAGGACTCAGGAGAATTTGACTTCACTTAGGAGGTGATTCAGCTATTTGATTCATCTGTGTTGGACCAGGGAGACATCTAAGAGTTGCAGGACACCGGCCCTCGAGGACCAGGATTGCCCACCCCTGGGTTAGACCAACGTGACTGTCAAAGAAAAACCTTATTGCACAATGACTGATGAGGACACGTTCAAGTACTTCTGAAATGGGAAAGTCAAAATAGGGAAGATGTTTACTGCGTATTCAACATTATATCACCATCTTCAACATTTATATATATCAATGTGTAAAATCCCAACATGTTTTAACTCAACAGTCACCAAGTTGGTCTTAAAAACTACCTTGACTATCGGTTCAGACTGCTTCTCAAAATTCAGATTTTCTTCCGATTAGTGAATGCGGCAAACATAAGTTCTTCCAGGTTGTGATAAGAAACACTCTTCGCCATTGTTACTGAGTGAAGAACACTTAAAGTTAACTAAAGTCTGCATCTGTAAAGTCTTTGAATTATAAGGATTTTTTTTATGAAGTCAGAGGAAGCACAGAGATTCAGGAATCTATTTGAAAGGAAACTTTGCGTTTGTGTTCCATTTTGACATTTCTGCAGTTCATTCTGGCTGTAAGTTAACTAGAGAGAGCAAGACCATCAACAGGTAACAGGAAGACAGTGCATGTAAAAGCAAAGTTGCTCTGTTTTATCTCTTTGTTCTTTCAGCCTCTGTCTGTTTCATAACGTGGTGGATTTGGGAACCTGAGAGTCAGCATTACCTGAGGAACATACACAGACGCTGTAATAGCAATGCAAGCCATAATGCATGCCAATAAGAAACGCTAAAGGCAGTTTAAAATGTCAACTCAATAATCCTTTTGTTTTTGATTACCTAACTTCTTTTTTACAATGTCTGGTCTCTCACACTGGAACTTAAAAATGACAAAAGAGATATATATAAAAAAAAAGAGAAGTATTTCTATTCTAATATTACATCTTTATATATGTAATTCCTAAGCAAAAAAAAAAAAAGTTATTAGTAGTTCACAAACCAGAGATAAGAAATCAATCACAAAACTTTGATTGGTGCCTCTTTGGTTAGGTTGGGTTAGGAAGTGCAGGCAAGCTGAAAACGAACTGCACAATCAACAACCTCAGAGTACTTCTTTAACTCAGTCTTTTTCACTAAAGTGCTCATTTTTACCATTAATTACATTTCTAAAGGCTAGAACACAAAATCTGTTAAAATGAAAGAAAGCATGAGAAACAGATCGTGTAGCTCCAATGTTGGTCATATGGTGGTTCTGAGGACTCCTCAATGCCGCTCTTGAGGGACATTTTGTGCTCTACTGGCTTGGAAACCATAAGGTAGTGGCAGGAAAGGTCACGGAGGAGAGGTCACATGTCCCAGCTGACCAGAAAGGTGCAAATCTATCGGAAAAGGTTCCTACTGTTTGATTGTTTCTATCTAGTGCGCTGTGATTGATGAAGACAAAGACTGAATCGATAGAAGTTTAACTAACGTGAATTTCATTCTAAACTTTTTTAGCTTGTCAAAGTTTATCATCTCCACCAAAATTTTAAGGATTTATTTTTTGTTTTGTTTGTTTCTAAATATACTCAGATTGTTCATTTCTGCAATATTTCTAATAACAAAGTTTCACATTAATGCTTTTCAACTTTACAGCTTCTTGCAACCCCTTCCAGAGACGACGTGTCATGTTGCGTTGAACCTTTGAAACCCAACTATTATGTCAGAATTTAAAAGTTTCCTTTGTTGGAAAACATTTGAACACGTTAAAAAACTGCAACCCTATGGACAAACCGAGCTGGCAGATGGAGGCGGTGGAAGATGATTCTTTCGAGCATTGATGGACGCATCTGTCAGCATGAACAACTGCCCTCCGTCCACCTCCAATAAGACGGCTCCCTCTTTGCCTCCTCGGCTCAGTCACCTCCTACTGGGCTCCTTCTCTTCATGGACCCTCAGAACATTGAAATCCCCCCCACCGCCTAGAGAATCGGACGGTTTCGACCAGATCCCAACACCTTGACCACAAATGTTCATCGCACTCAGAAGCGGCCTCCAACAGCGACACTAACAATAAAACAGTGGGTGTCTGGGTAAAAATGTGTGTAATATTTAGGCTGATTTCATTTTCTGATGAGTGTGAATCCACCACTCTGAGTGCAGTGTTAATTTGATTTGTGAAGCAGGGGACCCCAGGGAAGCAACAACTCGGAGAGCTGGCATATGTTCCAGAGCAACTCGATAGCAGGCCTCACTGACTTGACAAATTGAGGTTGTAGTTATTAAAGCATCTCTTGGCGGCCTGACTCCTGTCGAGGTAATCACACGATTCTTGTTCAAATTCACTTCTCTAGAAAAGTGTGAAGACACAAATGTAAATGAAGCAGGTGATTCTTTGTCAGTCAAAAACGTTTTAACTTCAGCTGAAAACAGGAACCTCTCTCTGGTCATTTGCAAGCCTTTGACTTGTAGAGCAGGTTTCCCGCCTGGACGCTTGATGCTCTATTGGAGCGTTCATAAAAAGTGGAGAGCCAATGAGACGATGCTATTGACAACTCTCCATATCAGCTGCTCGGCGGTCCAGAGATTGACCATTAGGAGAGATCGTTCTCATTAAATTTGACTGGTACGCATGCGTCGTGGACAGGTGCACGTACCAAGACACGTCACTCATCTGAATAGCATTTAGGAGGCCCTCATCTCTGAGTCATTGAAAGTCCCGTCCCCTCACCAGACAACCGGTCCCCGCCGGCCCCATCGAGCCCCTCTGAGACCCCCGTGTTTTCTGCGGTGGCTGATTCCAGTCCCAGTCCTGTGCTCCTTGCATCCACTTTGATGTCTAATCCCGTCCTGACTGCGTCCTCCTTCAGTCCGCCGAGCCGCTCGGCCGGTCATGAATATCCAAAGGTCCGCTTACTTGACAGGATTATCCCTCCTTTCAAAGCCACCGGGGGACGATTCTTCGGCCACAAAAAAAAACGCCCTCAATGGATCTTCTGCTCTCCTGCTTTGTTTCTTTCGTTTTCCTTTTCTCTCCCTTTCTCTTTCTCCCTTCTGTCTTTGTCCCTGCGGGCCTTTGCTAAACACATTGATCCACCTAATCGAACAGTTCATCTGCTGCTCTTTATAGACAATCAGGCACACCCACAAACATACACACATGAGAACCACTCAGAGCTTATTAGGTATTTAGCTTTGAGTTGCATACGTCCTCTCGAGTATTTGTGAACCCGACCGAGTTCCAGCACTTTTCTTCTTCCTGTCTCAAAAAATGTTTGACTTGCGAAAGTATGTATGTGTGTTGAAACTTTGCACATTTTGCCTCAGCTTTCCGCATCTAGACTGCAAAAGTTTTGCTAATTATCTGCAAAATAGCTCAAGCTCAGTCAGATTGGATGCAGAGTATCTCTGAGATTCATTTTTGTCCTCAGTTGGGCTTTGAGCTCATTATTTAAAAACCTTTGTGTTGAATCTCTGCAGCTCCTCCAGAGTTCACCAAGGGACATTTGGGTTTCCTGATTAATCCTCTCCTTGTTTGGCTTGTCAATTTAGGAAGCTGGTCATGTCTTGGTGGGCTTGGAGGTGTAGAAAACTCTTTTTTGTTTTCGGATGATGGAAGCTGATCTGGTGCATCAAAAAAGATTTGACTTATTTAAGTCAAATCAGTTCCCAAACTGACGAGAGCAAATGAGAAACGCTGATGAGGAAAGCATAAGAGATTTTGAAATAGTGATCCACAACGTTCAAACTTAAAACAATGCTCTCTACATTGTTTTAACTAGAGAACAACTTCATTTAAGCACTAAACTTAAAAAAAACTAATGTCAGCTGTAGTTAGACTTTAATTATTGAAATAAGGAGTGATCATATGATGAGGACAAAAGACATAATTATTTTGTTCCAGTAGAACAATCTCAAACTAAAGATGTTAGGAGAACCCAACATTTAATTTGAGTACATTTATAAGATAAAGCAAATCAATTCTTCCAATCCATACTTCACTTCTTAATTTTGTCTGGAAGCTTTTAATAATAAATCCGTAACTTGTGACTCAGGCATGAAGACATGCTAAGTAAAACAGATGTATGCTGATAGGCACAAGCCACTTAATGGACACAGGAAAACAATTTCTCAACTAAACGCATCCATAGTAGAATAAATACATGTTTCCAAAGGCTGTGGAAATCCTTTCAGCGTGCCTGGCATCAGAAACTCTTTCAGACATCTGAAGATTTTTATCAGGAGGATGATGCTAAACTTATGGCCAAACACAGGAATGGCTCCAAATCAACCTTCTCCCAAAACCTAAATTATATAGAAACTCATAGGGTGAGCTAAAGAGAAGATAGCTTAAGCAAGGACTTTAAATGATCTAGAGAGAGTGTATAAAGAGTAAAGGTCAAAGATCACTCTGTATGATCCAACCTTGTAGAGTGTTATAAATTAAGAGTAAGTACTCTCCTAACTACTGATATGATTGGGTTATTGAAAGATCTGACAGACTGGTCAACGGAAAATGTTAACTAATCCCCTGTGAAGGCATAACCTCGTCCACTGAAAATATTTTTGAAAGATCGCAGGAAAAGTGGGCGTAGCCAAGAAACATAACCAATAAGAAAATTCAACTTCAGTAGCCAGCATTCAACCCCAGAAGAGCAGCACTTGCATAGTTTTAGGCCAAATATTGCAGAATTATACAAAGAAACGTGAAAATAGCAACCCTGGAGATTAATTTATACAGTTTATCTGCAAAAATAAACAAAAAAAAAACAAACAGTTGATCTAAGGTTAAGCTATTCTTTAACTACCATTAGGAGTTTAATGTTTCCGTTTTCTTTGGTGTGAGATTATGATGTTGGAAGCTTTTTAAAGGAGCACCTTATGTATAACACATCTTATCAAATCTGAACAACTGATACTAGAAAGTTGTCCATTTTGCAAACTCAAGAAGACATCTACATCTTCACTTGTTACTTTACAGACTGATTCTCTGCTACAGTTCCTCAGTGTGTAGATGCTGATCCAGACTAAAACAAAGGAACATTTGGAGTAAACATCAGTCCCATGGGAAAGTGCGACCTCCGGGGTCTCTTATTCACCTCGGAGCGCCGTCTATTCCCATGTAAGAGTGAAATCCCGCCTTTGTCTCTGGCAGCTTATCTGTTTGTTTATCTCCTCTTTCTCATTCCTCCTTTTCTCCATCGTGGACTCAGTTTCTCTTTCTGTTGTTCCGCCCACCTTTGATGCATTCCACCACCCGTTTTAATCCCTTCAGCTAACACAACATGATGCGTGGAGCTGAAAGAGTGTACATCTGTGCAGTGTTTAAATCCAGTTACAACAGTGGCAAGGCCGATGGCTCCCCGTCTGTCCAAAGATATGAATATTTAAAGCATCGCAGATTCTGCCTCCAACTCTCTGCGGTGGCGAGCGATTCGGCCTGCCACCAGCAGAGCCTCAGGAGCTGTTTATTCAAATCCAGCCTCAGGGATGGGGAAATCCGGCTGCCATCAGCCACAGTGTACAGGCGCAGCTGACAAGATGCAGCTCAGTCAGATTTACTTTCAACTTCAGCAGAATGCTTTGGAAAAGTGGCGATTCATTTTTTCTTCTTTTTTTTTTTGCAATAGATCAATATGAAATGCATTTCTAAAACTTGCTCGATATTGCACTGAGGTCGTAATTGATGTACAATTTTAAATTGCATGTGAATACGTTTGTTCACACAATGAGTCCTTGAAGAACATGCCACACCATCATCCTCCTACCACTGCCTGACTTCGTCTTCTTTGACTTTTCCACCAGCAGTAGCATTCGGTTGCTGATCACATGACTTGTGTTATGCGGAAAGAAAGGCTCCATAGCAGCTCTGATATAGCCGAAAAAGCTCCCAAAACATTTTATTTGGTGTGTTTCCATTGAGCAAATTTGCTGCTGTCATTTTTGTCATTTTATGGTCGATGGAAATGCAGCTTAGTACAACAAACACATTTGTTCTGTGAAATCCTCAGAGGTTTCTGAGAGTGCATCAGAAAACACAGCATCATGGCGACCAAGGAAAACAGCAGGAAAGTCAGGGAGAAAGTTGAGGAAAGGTTTTCAAGTAGGATTAGCCTGAACGATATGTATGTTTCAGAGAAGCACTATACATCATCTGAAAATTGGAAAGCTGATTTCACAGCCTCAAACCTGCCAAAGACAGACAGAGAAACAGCCAAGAGGTTCAACGAAATTCCAGAGGACCAGGTAATTGTGCACAATAATTATTTCCATCCTTCGTCTATCCAAAACGTGGATAGACAAAAGCCATAAGAAATCATGTTTTCCATTTCCCCAAAACCATGTTCAGGATGTAGCAAACATGTGAATGAGGGTGCGCTGCCAAAAGTTCAGTTTTGAAACCAAAACTGAACTTTTTGGTCTACGTGCTAAAATTGAATGGTTTAGATCAACCTATTGTCAATTATTAGAACTTTCCAGTCAAAGTCAAGACCTAAATTGGTTTGAGAATCGTTGGCAAGACCCAAAAAATTTCAGACTAGATGTGTCAAGCTGAAGAAGACAAACAGCAAAACAGTTTCAGGTGTAACAATAGCAAAAGGTGGTTCTGCAGATGTATGCCACACTTTTCAGAATCATTTCCTTTCATTTCCCAATTATGCACTACTTTCCGTTTGCACAGTTACTTGACATCCCAGTAAAATGCCTTCATGTTTGAGGTTGCAACTTGGAAAGTCCAGAAATTGTCTCTACTGGAGCCTTTGACAAAGGTTTTCGTTCTCTTTTTTCAAGGAGTTTCCCCAAAGTACGCAAACATTGTTCTGTGCAGGTTTCAATTTTTCCAAAAACTGTCTAAATAAGGTCATTCATTTCCATAAATACTGTGTCATGTTTCGCCTGTCCTCAGGAGCCCTAAGGTCATACATGGCATGTTTTGACCGTCTTGGGAACATCATGTGCAGAATGAGAGATCAATTTAGCTCAATCTAATATCTCAATGAATATTATCTTCAAAAGCATAAGTCAGATTGATGTCTGTAAAATAAAACCTGATTTCTAAGTGGTTCGTGTTGCTACATCGTCCTCCTGTTACCCATCAGTCTATAATGTAACATATTCTTTTCATAGATGGTGCTGTATTGATTCTGGGATCTTTTTCTAAATTGGCTGCTTACTTGCACAGCAAGTTGTGTACCATTTGATCTTTTGTAAAATAAAACTCTGGATTTTGATTTAAGGTTTAAATAATGATGCTTGTGTAACTCACCCAGCAGCTGACGTCAGATTTGCTGTGGGCATTTCCTTAATCCAGTTAAAGATAAAAAAATAAAATAAAATAACAGAGTAAGAGTTTATCTTAACCAAATGTCTCTATATGATTTATTAACCACCTCAACCAGCAAATATAGAAGAGTTAGAACATTAAAATCTTGGCTAATGCTGCAGGAGAAGCATGATAAATGCTAAAATAATCATCTGACTACCTTGTGGTTATAATGCCTGCTGGCTCACAGAGTCTTACACAAAGCAAAGCCATCATAAATGCCATCTGAAGTATGTTTCTTTTATTTAATGATATAAAACTCAAAAGTTTGATGAGTAAACAAGCTGCAGATTAGGTCTAACACACACTGACTGCCTTCTGTTTAGTTTAGGGTCATTGGCTCTCCTTTTTAAAAGCAGAGTTGTTGAAATTAGACATATGAAAAATAGAAGTCATGTCTTTTTGTTTCGCAGACGTTACTCCTCGACAGTGCTTGTTGCATCGCACCAAAACGGCCTCTCTCCCTCCCTCAAACGCCCTACAGAAACAGTGAAGGACTTTGAATAATTCAATTCCAGTAATGAGACGAATAAACAAATCCATGCATGAATATTCAGAGACCTAGTTCGTACCGTTCCAGCTTCAAAAGCTTTTGGAAAATATTGCTACAGCATGCACAATCTGCTCTGCAGCTGCTTGATTTTCCTAAAGTCTAAACGGCCTTTGCTTATTACTGGCCTGTCTGTGCCAACAGAAGCATTCGGTGCCTTTGTAATTTGTTAGGAGGACGACTCTGGATGCTGCTTTCACATTCTTAGAGAGCAAAACAACAACAACAAAAACTGGTTTCCTTTTCAGGGTTTTGCTAGTTGATGTTATTGTTTATGAAAGTTATTTTTGTTCTTAGTATTGAAATGTCCACATCAGAAGTTCTGAACAAGTTTACTTGATCAGGATCTGGAACAATAAAATATATTAAAAAAATACCCAGCTTTGGCTAATATGGACCCAAAGAGTTTATTTACCAATGACAATTGCATAGTAATAAATAAATCAAAATATTACAATATATTAACTTAAAACAGGAATATAATTTTTGTCATATTCTAATTCAAACTTTAAAACAGTTCTTCACTTTTTAAAAGCAGGTGTTTTTTGTTTTTTTGATAAATAATAATAAACTACAAATGTTTTTGTTAGTTTTCCTAAGTCACTTCTTTATCATTTGTATTTATCTTTTAAGATAATAGTCAATTTGACTCTAAATTACCTTATAGTTTTTTGACACCATATGTAAAAATGAACCTTATTGATTTTTTTTTTCAAATCTTATTATTTACATAGAAATAATAAAGGAAACACAATGAAAAAGCAAAAGAAACCACTAAAAATATAATAGTAATAAATGGAAAAAGAGAACAAAAATCACCAAGACTTTAAAGATTTTTCATTTATTTATTTATTAATTGTCTTTCCTTTTTTTTTTTTTTTTTTTTTACATTTTAAAACCCCAACGGAACAAGAGTCATTTGAAATTTCCACCCAAATAAGTAAATAAATATTTCCATTTATTCTTCTTTTTTTTCTTCTTCTTCTTTTTTTTTTTTACATTTAAAAAAATAAACAAGCGGTCATTGATTAAATCGGGCAGTGGAGAGAAAAGCGTTGAACAAAGACGGATAAAATGAATGAAGCAGGTGCAACATGTAAGGAACAGACATGGGAATCTTCCCGCACAGTAACAAGACTCTAATATATAACATCTGCAGCTATTTAAAGACAATAATCCATCTACATATTTACACTTACAAACTGCGACTTGTTGCTATTAACTTGGGATTTTCTTCTTTTTTTCTTCTTCTTCTGGACGGAAGAATATCTAAGAAAACTGGGCCCTATAGGTTTCGTTGTGCTGTAGGAGCTCTGTGCGTAAGCTATCCGTCACATTTGAGATTAATTACAATAAAACACTAAATTAGTTGCAAAATCTGCAAATCCCGAGGAGGAAAGAAATCAATGCATTGGTTCGAGGTCTCAGTAATGCAGAGGATTCAGCAACAGAGATAAATAAAATGTGTGTCGATGAGGGAGCGAAGTCTGTGCAACCCCGTTCGGGAAAAAAAAAAAAAAAAGTTCAGCTGAGTTCAGAGTCACTTGGAGTCGCTCGCCAGCCTCGGCATGGTCACGGAGCTCATGCTGGACACATGCGGAGGCGGGACTTGGCACATGCTGCACGGACAGGGCATCCCGGTGCCGACGCCCCAGTGCTGGAAGCTGCTGCCCAGGGGCCCCGCGCCTGCGGTGGGCGCTTTCAGGAGTCCGTGATGGGGTCTGACCGACGTGACGGCGGAAATCCCGGGGGCGGAGAGGGAGGCGGTGGAGACCGCGGGCGGGGGGAGGAGCGGGTGGTGCACCGCCGGGTGCGAAGCGTGGGAAGCCGCCGGGTGTCCCGGCACGGGCCCCGCGTGAGTCATGGTCCCACAGGTCGACGGGTGGAAGCCGCCGTGGTGCCCGCTGCTGCCGTAGATCTCACTGACCAGCCGCTTCATCTCTTCCAGGGAGTTGCTCAGCATCAGGATGTAGTTTCTCGCCAAGAGCAGGGTGGCGATTTTGGAGAGCTTGCGCACCGACGGTCCGTGCGCGTAGGGCATGACCTCCCGCAGCCCGTCCATGGCCACGTTCAGGTCGTGCATTCGCTTCCTTTCGCGGCTGTTGATCTTCAAGCGGATGGCCTGGAGCTCGTTCTCCGACAGCAGCTTGCGGTCCTTCTTGGACGCCATGCGCAGCGCCAGCTCCTCCTCGTCGGCGGCGGAGAGGCCGCGCAGACCGGGGATCTCCGACGGGGAGTCGCTCTGCGTGGAGGACACGGCGCCCGAGAAGCCGTGCACGGACTTCTTCAGGGTGGACATGAAGATGTCGTCCACCTCCGGGGAGGACGGTCTGCTTGACACTCGGCTTGTGTCTGAGTCCATGGTCCAGGTCCTGCGCGATGCTCTGCGAAGAGAGAAACTTTTCAGTAACTGGACTCCAAAACAGAGAATGTTGTTACGCATTCTATTTCTCTAGATAAATAAAATAATAATAATAATAATTGAAATAAAAATAGAAATAGCCTAAATTAAAAATGAAATCATGACATATTTGTGTTGTGCAGGCCTCTGTTTATGTCTTTACACGCCAATCCACCGGACGTACGCATGAAATAAATTAATACTGCTCCCTCTACATAATAATGATAATAATAATAATTCTCGGCATGTTTACGCATGCAATTAAATAAAACACCTACCAGGTTTATCCAAGCGCAATGACGGTGAGAATCCGCAGTCAGATCCACCTGTTACTCCAAATCGCATCTGACAGCCCATCAGGCGCGCATGCGAGCGGCCGCGGGCTTTTATAGCGGGGCTGGGGCGAGCGGAGGCCGGGTCACCGGGACAACGCCGCTTCTGTCCAGGCGGCCTCCCCGCGACCAATCAGAGGCGGGCAGGCAGGCAGGCAGGCGGGGGGAGACATGGGAGGGTGACGACGGGGAGCTTCAGCCTGATGTAATTACCAACACGCAGCCTCAGTAGTAAGTGAAATCTGACCCACTCCTGGCAACACACATGGCCCACTACTGTTAAAATAGTTATTATTATTTTTATTTTTCGCAGAGACCGGGCATAGCAAAAAAAAAAAAAAAAAAAAAGCTAGTTTTTTTTGTTTTTGTTTGTTTGTTTTGACTAAATTATTAACTCAGACCTTCATAAAAAGCACAAAATTAAGAAAATTGAATTGAACAATTCATATTTGTATTTATTTTTAATTTTGTCTCAAATGTAAACTAGCCTTTCATAAATTTGATTCCTGATTAAAACGACTCTTTTTTTGTTTCTATTGCAAGATTTTATTCATTCATCATCATCATCATCATCATCATCATCATCATCATCATCATCATTATTATTATTATTATTATTATTATTATTATTATTATTATTATTATTATTATTATTATTATTATTATTTTCCTTACAACAGATGATCGACCAATCGACGCCTAATAAGCATCACACCTTGTTTCCCTCTCGCAGGCCTGGACCTGATGTTGCTGCTTTCCGTTTGTGTTTCCCCGCCGCGGCAGCTGCTGTCGAGGAGCATCTTAAACGTTAATTAATGAAGTGCGCAAAAAACTGTCTTTAACCGTTATGATCCGCAAGATTTCAATTAGTGGCGCTGTGTGTGTGTGTGTGTGTGTGTGTGTGTGTGTGTGTGTGTGTGTGTGTGTGTGTGTGTGTGTGTGTGTGTGTGAGGGGGGGACGGCAGAGTGTGGCCCTCCGCCGCCGCCGCTGCTGCTGCTGCTGGTTCTGGCTCTGGCTGACAGAAGGGCCCGGGGTCCGGTGCTCTGCTCTCAGACGCGCTAACCGGAACTGACAGCAGCATTGTCCCGAAAATGCGGCAGGTATTGTGCGGTCGGACTCAATCAGCGCTAATTGCCTCGACAAGTTTTACGTGCAGGTTTTCAGAACCCTCCTCTTGCATAAATGGAAGATGTGGGGGCTTTAACAGTGCACCGTTTTCTTTCAATTCAGACTTGAAATGTGTATATTCTTTCATTTTCATGTTTAATCGTTTTAACAGGACGGAGAAAAAAAAAACAGCCGATTTTTTTTTTTTTTTTTATGACATCATATTAGCAGAAAATTCTGCACACATAGACCGGATTTTTGGCCCTATAAAGGCAACTGTATGCCTACAAGGAGCGTTATATATAGTGTAAATATGCGTTGATATTAATTTAAAATTTTATATTGAGAAGATAACTCGACAAACGTGTACTTAATTTATTTATTACCATGGTTACCCTGCCCATTAATCTGACCGCTGCTTTGAAAGGTGACCCAATAGCCTCCAGGTGTCAGTATTTCCAGGTGGACAGAGAAGCTGCATCTCTTTCCCTCCCCACTCCATCCCTGTCAGGCCGTGAAGGGACATTTTGTCATTTTTTTTTAGCCACTTTACACCCTTAGATTGCTCAGCTTTTGTAACAATCACGCTACAGTGGCCAATCTAAACTTAAAAGAGGCAGTTTCAGAGCCCCGCCCACACTTGTTGCTGTCAGGCCTCCAAATTACATCGGATCGACAGGACAGCTACACATCACCATCAATATGCTCAGGGCTTGTCCACATGAAATAAGAACCTTTCTGAAAAAAATCAATCAATCAATCTTTGTAGAAATGGATTCTTCCATACAAACTCAAAATGTTTCAGTAGCCATGACTGGCCTGTAGGAGGCGATATAAGCAGTCGCCAAATTGTTTGTGTGATGTAATCATTTTCAAATGAGTGCCAATAAATTATCTCTACTCTAAGTGAGAGAAAAGAGTTTATGTTTCATAGCATTTTCAGATAGTGGAAAATAGATTACATTTGTGTGAAATCACTTAAAGAAATCTAAATAAATTCATTGAAAATGGGTCATATATTATGAATCATATACTGGCATAAGCTGCCACCCCTGAAAAATCCTTGCCCCCCTCTAGCCACCCCATAGATATTTTTCTAGCTCCTCCCCTGTTTAAAGGTCAAATTAGGAAGAATAAAAAGGAAAAAAAATAAAATTCTGTTCTGTTCACTCTTTATAAACATAAGTGCAAATGTGAAACTTTGTATTTGTTTTCTGTGCAAGAAGTTCTTGGGAGCCCCAAGCAGCATCTTGGCTCACTTATGCCTTGGTCTGACCTGTTGCAGATTAAACAAAGCGTATAACATGTTTAAGTATAAATATTACTTCAGAAATAATAATTAACATGTTGAAGCAGAGCAGAAGCCTCTCCAGACTTTTGCTTCAGATTTGAAAGTTTCAATCCAAGCTAATCTTAAAGCTAAGCTAAAGAAAACAGTTTGAACTTGACATTTGTTTTTCATTTGTTTCCTATTTTCCTTCACCTTTGCCTCTTTTCTCACTGCTGCCACCTCAGTCATTCCTGCCTGTCCATCAGTCTGGGTGGCAACGAGCCCGAAGGAGTGGTGAATACCAGAAGTGAGGAGGAGCATATGTGAGCCATACTTAATCCTGCTAATCTTCTTCCAGAATAAAAAAAAAAGAAAGGGGACAAAAAAAAAGCAAAAAGAAAAAAAAAAAAAAGAAGAGGAGGGTGTAAAAACATGAGGGAAGGTTTCTCTTTCTGTCTGGAAAGCTGACCAGTTGAGCCAAATGAACTGAAAGACATGAATAACGTCCTGGCAGTTCCCCCCGGGTCCTTTTCTGAGCCAGATCTTGGAACGAAATGAAGCAAAATTCTTGCTTTTGTTAAAGCGCTGCAGTGAAGAACGTGAGACGCCGCCTTCCGCGAACACTACTGTTGCTGTTGTTTTTGTTGGGGCACTTTGTCTTCCTCTGAAATTCACATGCAGCACTCCAACTGTACATGTAATGTAAAGAGCCGCCAGAGGAAGAGGAGCGAAAGGTCTGAATATTAATCGTGGGATCCATGAGAGCAACTTAATATTCACATTTTAGCTAAATTATTTTAAAGATATTGCTAGAATTTCCATCTTTTGAATGTCTGTATTTTTTGTGAAAGGTGGTAAATCAAAACATTTCAGAAAGTTAGCGATTTTAAGTCCTCAAAAGTATTTTAAAGAAAAAATTAGTTACCTTTTAGTATTTAGATAAGAATGAAAATTATAGAAAAATACAGTATATGTTTAGAAGTTGAATAGTTTCTGAGAAAAATGATTTCTCATGTGAAATTTTTAATTTAACAGAAAATACTAAGATATTTTATTGGAAATACTTACTGGCTAGTGTGAAAAAAATATAAAGTGTAATTATATGGCTGTCAAGATGTTTTTGTTTGCAAAAAATCAAAAGAAAATTTTTTTATTTCTTTATTAGATTTTAGTTCATGTGAGAGTTTTCAGCCATTTTTATTTATGGTACTGAAACATGCAACAGAACTGTTTGCTTCTGCCTGACGAATGGGACCTGTTTGTGAATAGGTGGTGATTTTGGGAGATGTGTTTTAGTCTAATTGAGGCAATAAAACCGCAATATATCCGTTTCACACAAGTGTCTGTCGTTTCTGAGAGCGCTTGCAGAGCTTTAGCAGTAATACAAGTGACGTGTCCAGAGACCCAGTGGGAGGAAGACATGAATATCAAATACATCACTGACAACACACAATAAAATGCAAGCCAGTGTGCTAACTGAAGAGAAACATTAAAACAATCAACGCAGAGCCTCAGCATTATGTGACATAAATGTGCTCCAAGCATAAACAAACCGAATAGAGAGCTGGTTCCAAAGTTTTCAAAGTGGTGACCGTAAAGGGAGCATTGATATTTGTGGTGGGATGAAAGCAAAACCGAAAGTTGCAGCAGAATTTTTGTTACTTTAAGTAAAAATGTAAGTTTGAGCAAATTGTCAATGTAGGATGTTATTGGACTACAACAGCAATAACTTAACAATAACCTTAAATATGATCGTACAACAATATGGAAACATTTACCACAATATACAGCTAGTGGTACTTGACATGCCCATTGATGCATCTGGGGAAACTCATACAGTATTTGAACTATGATGAGGAGTTAATATCAAAAACACATAATATGAAAATAATTGGTATGTCATGACTGAGCCAAACAATGTGAATTTCCCACCATTGATTCAAACATTCTCTAAACCTTCAGAACATCAGTAAAGAGATTCAACATGAATAGTTGAAGGACTTTATGCTCCACAAAATGTTCTTCGTGTCTTCGTGTTTAGACCCATCCAACATGCCTTTCCATGCTGGATGGAAACATCCAACAAGATTTCCTTTCTTGTCCTGCACACATGACAAGATAGGAAAGAAAAAAAAAACATCGACATATCCGACTGCAGAAAGGGTCTTCAGACCAATTGGCAGTACTTTCCTAAAGGTTGGCAAAAACTATGTATGAACATGTTTAGCCACATTTCAAAAACTTTAAATCTCACTGCAAAACTCTCCAGAGTGCAAGTGATAAGTGCTCTGTCTGCAAGGCCATGTGAGGGAAGGAGGTCACCAACACATTCAGGTGCAGGACGTCTAACATGAGAGAGCATGTGGATCTCGGCCGCCTCCAGAGTCATCAGATGTGCTTGTCTCAGGGGCTGGACGGATTGGGTTCTGCTGGCCAGGGGCTTTATCTCTACAACAGCTATTAGGAGGTAATTAAGTCCTAACACTGCAGTGCCTCCCATGGTTACTATAACATAACTGCAAATGGGAAGCTTACAAGCTCCTTTAGACGGCATGACAAATTGAATGGAACTCATTGGGCTTCAGCTATTATTCCAGCGGCCCCATCTGGCTGGGAAAAGATAAAGGGGATTTGCTGGAGGTTGTGAGGGGTTGAGCCTCCATGCTCGGTTTGTGAATGTGAGCGCATGAAGGATAAGCAAAAAGAAGGGGGCGGTGGGTGGATGGGTGGGGGAGCGCTGGTCCACCGTGGGGAGTGTTTTGAGGGCTCCAGGGGGATTTTTTTTTTTCTTTTTTTTTTGGTCTGAGCTTCAATTCAACAGGCAGCCTGAGATTTGCTTTGGCCAAATGTTACAAATGTTTCGACAACCTGGTCTCTGATCCTTTGGGGTCACCCGGGAGGGCACGGGGGTACAACAGCTTTACGCTCAGAGATTTAACACGGGGATGAATATATTCACACCCGCATTCACTCCCCCGGGCCTCCAGATGCTTGTTTCAGGGAGAGACGGAGGCTACACCCAACCTCACTTTGCCCAAAGCAGACCAGCTGGCAGGTTGGTTGTGGATGCGGTGGGGATTCAAACGTTGTAAACTGAAAAAAAAGTTTCCTAGTTACAGCACAATAAATTGTTATTGGGGGAGAATAATGTTTGGAGTGTGATATTTTGGGGACTATTGAACAAATGTTCATCAGTTTTATTGCAATTATTCAAACCAAACTCCAATTTCAGAGATGATACAAGTCCTACTTGGCTGATAGTGGAGCTGGATTATGTCTACCTTTTCTTCACTTCCTTTATCTGTTGACAAACTTGAAGTTATTCTTCAGTTTCTCACAGACCAAACTAGTGCCGTTTAAACAACTGCTCACAAAGTGTACCACATGCCATATTCAAAATAAGAGCTCTCAATAACCAAAAAACAGTGAGCTAAATAACAGATAAACAGGCAAAGTTTCAAACAACTCGCTTTGAAAACAGCTTCAACAACAACAACAAAAGATTTACTGCTGATTTCATGCAGTATGTGACAATTTTTTATATAAAATATACAAAAACCTTTTATCAGAATGTTTCTCTCTTCAAAGTGAATTTAAAAATAGAACATAGAAATGAGGTGAGACTTTGCACCTCATTTCTATTCTGTTCTATTCACTCTTTATAAAGTGAACAGAACAGCATTTTTCTGAGCAGCATTTCATGCTGCTCAGAAAAGCCTCAAGATGTGCTACATTCTTTTTCTGTTCTGTTTCTGGTTTTTTTTTTTATTAACCTGCAAAGCATTTTCTCTCCAAAGTTGTCATGAGCAAAGTTGTCCTGTGCCTTATTTTCGCAACAGGTTTCTATCTGGTCTCCATTTAATATCAGATTTGTGTTCATCCCAATAATTACAGAAAAGAAAAGGTTCATCATTACTGAGCATCTCTAATTTTGGGATGAGGGGAAGCAAAACGGAAACAATTGTAAACAAACACATTTCTCCCCTTATGATTTTAAGTATTTTTAAATTAAATTTCCTGAGGGAAAAATCCAAAATTTCTGAAACTAAAACATTATTTTCAAAACTACTTAGTAGTTTGGTTTGAACCTAAAGAGCACATATCGGTAGGTGAGGCCCGCTCAAAGCCTCCGTTACCCCAACAGTATCTTCACTCCTGCATCACAATAGCTGTAAAGGCTTCTAATGACGGGGATATGCCAGATTTAACAGGCTTTCATTCAGATGGCAATTGTCAGAAGTCAGAAAACAATAGGCTGAGGAATAACAATGGCGTACTCAGCCATCCCCGTTCTGCTGCAATTAGCTTCAAATGGAGGAAAACACAGGAGGCTGGGTTACATTCCTTTACTCTCTCCTGATCCCATCACACGCACAGCCTCATCATCCTTAACAAGGGGGCTGACTGCTTTACTACCACCTCACTGCTAACCAGCTGTCACACCCGCAACGCGGACACACACACTCTGAGAAACAAAACCAGGTTTCCGTCCAGGAGGAAGAATGGACATCTGTGAGTTTCATGGTTTATAGGTCAGAAAGCAACTGCGGATTGAGTCACTGTGTTTTGAGATGCCACTATTCAGTTTTGAATTGTAAAAACTGATTACAAAGTTTTCTACTGGGAAACCTGTGGCATGCTCCAAGCACAAAACAACTAATTAAATCACTACTGAAGGCTGCTGTAAACCAAACAAAGTAACGTCATACACCCCTAAAGTCATTGTTTGTGATAAATTGTGTTACTGCAACTTCAACTCCAGACTTGCCCTAACCCTAATTGTGTCTATACCTGACGAAGTTCATCTTATGGGTAGATCTCAATAAATTAAAGAAATTAATAATTTTTCCAAATAATGTATTTGTCAAACTGCAGTTAAAAATGAGAAGACTGTTCGTCTCATGGCCAGTTTATTCACCATGAGACGAACAGAAGAGAGAGAAAAGCAGGCGTGACTAGGGCCACTCCTGAATGGGACATGGTTTTGACCATTTAAAAAAAAGCAAAAAAAAAACCTTGCTGCTAACAGAGCTGAACAAACTTCGACAGACTAAACAGAGAACAAGTCTCCAGGAGAAAAGAGTTCTAAAACAAAGCCAGGACTTTGCATCCAGTTGGCAACAAAACCCTAACTCTTGTTTCTGTACCAAATATGCATTGATCAAGCCATTTTGCATCTTATGAATGAAAAGCTGAAAATAAGTCAGAAGACGCTTGATGCAACTCCAAGGGAAGGGGAGGAAGTTCTTCCCACGTGAAGATGACGATGTGTATTATGCACGTGAGACGTTTTGAGAACATGTAGGTGTGTGTGTGCCCCCTCACTTCCCATCTACTCGATTGTGGTGTTGTTGCCCTCTGCGGCCGTCCTGGTTTTGGTCCAACAGAACAGAATGTGTGGAGAGAAGGAGGGAGGTGACGGGAGAAGGCAGAAAGGACGAGTAGGAGGTGGGGGTCTGCTTGGTGAGGGCTGGGGGGTGCTGTTTGTCACCGTGAATCGGCTCAGGGTGTTTCACATCATCTGGCCATTGATGGCCGCCCCTCCCCTGTTGTAAAACAAGCTCCTACGGGCCCGCCTGAACACTGGGGGCATTGTGTCCCACCCTTGCAGAAAACATACCACCCAAAGTGCTGCTGCCCCCTTCACTCCCCAGCCTCACTATCCCTGATCTTCTACTTTCTACGTGCATCTTCTCCATCTTTTATTGTTTCTTTGTCTGGCGTCAACCTTGAGTTGGAGGGTGAGGGTTGCAAGAGACGCTGCATGATCATGAGACAGCAACAGGTAGGAATAAGAGGGACGCCAGACTCTGAGGTGGAGGAACAGGGAGCCGGGAGCAAGTAGAGGCTGAGGGAGGCGCAGAGAGAGGAAGACGGGCATGGAAGGGTGGTGCAAAGGAGGCGTTCCCCCATGGTTTCCGTAATATGGAGGGCTAATGGGAAGATTGATGGATTGAGACAGCAAAACAAAACAAGGGGTGGTGATAAAATGTAGAGTGGGGAATAAAGCAAGCAGGCATTGGGCTGAATGGTGTCTTGAAGCCTCGATTCTGGGGTGTGTGAGTGTGTGTGTCATAGGGCTGGCCAAAGGGGGGAAAATTTACTACCTTTTGGGGGCAGGGAGTGGGTGTGACTGGTTCCCTAATTGCCAAGGAGGTCTCGGGAGCGTCGGGTACAAGACAAGTGGAAGGGTGGGAGAATAAGACAGGATACAAGAGGTTAGTGCAGGTCAGAGCTGACCACCTAAGATGCCCCTAGCAAAAGACGTAACCCCCAACCCCTCCCTACCCCATTTCAGCCCTTCCTGAGTGCCCTGATTGAATGCTATAAATAAATATCTTGTCTTCCCTTTCCAAAAGCGGATAATTTACTGCCCACCCATTCCGCTTTGCCCATCTCTTCTCCATTTCTCAGCGGCGTTGCCAGGCGGTGAATGGAGCTCGGCCTTTGAGTTTGGAGAGCCTGGCCTGTGTTTTCTGGAGGGGCTGTCCTCACAGTTTGGAGCACTCTGGAGTGGAAGCACACAAACACGCATACGGCGGTATGTTGAATGCCACGCATCCACCTTAAAACAGCACACCCTTTGAGCGAGAAACGGAGAGATTCTTATGGGAGAAACCTGTTGTTGAGGCAGGTGATGAGATCATATGCCTTTCCTCTCTAATTAAACAAGAGACTAGTGAGTGCTTCGAGATGGATGATCTTCACTCTGGGTAAGAGTCAAAGTCAGAGTCATTTGGATGTTTCTCTGAATTTTTCAAGATATGCATGGTATAATATATAACACAAAGTAGCATTCCAGTGTTTTCTATGAGGGATACTTTTATGCTAGCATCAGCAGCCCAACAAACTCAGTGTTTACATTCATGCTGGTGCCTGTACAGTGATAATGTCGCACGTTTTTTATTGGTCTGTTTTAATACTCAAAGAAACATGCACATTTTGTGTATTTTTTAATATATTCAGCTGCACATTCCTCTGGACTGGAGCGCCTCAGGGCATTTATGCCGAAATTTTACCCTTACTGTGAAATATTTTTTGTTCTTTTGTGAATCCATGTTCTGTTGCTTTGCTGCAGTTGAACAGAAATTTCCCTGTAGTGGGATAATAAAGGATATTTCTGTTTTTCCATCCCCATGGAATGCTGCTGCCACCATGTTTTACCCCAGGCATGGTGTGTTCGGTGTGAAGTGAAATATTGATATTCTCACACACGTAGTAATCTTTTTCAAAATGACATTAAATTAAAAAAAAGTGTAATAAAAAACTTCAGACTAGAAAATGTTATGTCTTTTACAACTTTGCACCATTTTGGACCAGTAACACTTTTCTGTTCCATCCCCAGCTGCATTTAACACAACGCAACTGTCTTTTTTTTTTTTTAATTGAAGCCATCTGCTCTCTTGGAAGCCTCGTATGAATAAAATTCACCTGTATTCACAAGAAAAACAGAAAGTGAGCAGAACTACCGGATCTCCTGTGATGTTTGTGCAATCAGCAGCAGCAGTTCTAAAGATGGCTGAAAGGAGAGACAAATAAAGGAAAAAAAAAAAAAATCAAACACCAAGTATGGGCAGCTGCAAGCCTCTGCTACTGTGCTACAGTCAAAGAGACCAAACTAAGAAACTGTAAGCGATACAGAGGGCACAGGGGAGAGGGTGACGGTCTTCTGGAGAAGAAAAACAGTCTGCATTAATGGTAGGGGGCTCTGGCTGTGAAGTTGATCAAACCGATGGAGGCAGAAGTGGCAGCTGCACCCCAGCACTGACTCTGCTGTCTGAGACGGGAGCTTTTGTTCGTGGCACGATGGCTGGCATGGTTGAGAATTACTTATTTTACCACAGATGAACATCCAATGCAAATTCACTCGCTATAAACAAGTCTAACTGGTGAGGCATGCTGCAATCTTTCTTTGCTCCCAAATAATCTGAAGTTTTCTTTAAAATAGCCATTTTGTTGGAAATTAAAACCTTTTTACGACCCATCCTAAATATATAAAATCAAACTTAATGCCTGTAAGTTAAGGTAATTTTATTTATGCAGCACATTTTCAGCAACAAGGCAATTCAAAGTGCTTTACATGAATTAGAAGGAAATACAACAAAACAAACCAAAGGAAAGAGCAAGGAATAAAAAAAGAAAACAAAAAGTCATAGCCACATGTTTAAGAATAAACATGAATTATAAACTAGTAGGAGTTTCTCTGGGTTCCTGTTATGATAATGTCTGTTTAAGGTAATGAATAGTTTCTCTAGATAAGCTAGTAGGAGTTTCTCTGTTGTATGTATTTTGTTCAACTTGTTGGCAAAGTAATAATTTTATTAAAAAATGTATTACCTACTTGATGATGGCAAACTTGGCCCTCCATATTTTCCAGAGCTGAACTGTTAAAAATAGCTACACCATAAAGATGCCTGCATTTTTGCATCATAACTTTTAAATTAAATGCATTGAAACTGAAACTTCTCCACCATCGAACTATATGCTTATGGAACAAACTGAGAAACAGTCGAAACATTTAAAAACACTTTTTAAGGCTGTTCATTTCAGGCACATCAAAGTGGAAAAACCAGGAGTTCCAGGTAGAAGTAAGGACAAAACTGTGCGCATCATAAGTTCATAAGGAATTAATTCTCCACACACTAAGCATGCTAAGAACAGTGAACAATATCAAATGAATGAATAAATAGCTACACTGACAATGTAAAAATATGCTTAAAAAAAATTCCAACTGGAGGCGGCGTGTTTTCTTCCATAGGCCACTTTAATCAGCAAAGCCCCAATCTAAAATGTACTTATTTTAGAATTAAATAATTATCCCCGTTTATCAACTTGAACTGGTTCCTGTCAATGTCACTGAAATCAAAATGTTTCCTAGTATACACAAATAATGTGACATAAATAGCAATCTAATGATATTGTAGTAATAGGTAATAACACACACTCTTTCCACGATTTGCTGAGAGTTGAGTTACCACCTGACTTCAATCTGGCAGCACCTGCAGTGTGTGTGTGTGTGTGTGTGTGTGTGTGTGTGTGTGTGTGCGTGTGCGTGTGTGTGTGTGTGTGAGGGAGTTTAACAGGCAGGTGGTAATGAGGCAGACTGGGTTGTGCTGGCTTCTATAATGAGAAGACCGGCAGAGAGGGGCCGGGCTTGTACCACTAATGGGCCCCTATAGCCTCTAATAAGCAGTAATTATGGTGTGCGTTTACCAAGTGACTCCAACGCAGTTGAAAATCGTCACCTTCACACACAGCTACTCCAACTCCCAGCCCTCCCACCAAGGAAAAAAGCCCTGGAGAGAGTGGGCTCAGTCCAGGCCACTGCGCGTTTGGGATCACCATCGCCGGAGAAAATGTAATAATCACCTCCTCACCACGTGACTTTGGTTAAGCTTCACTAGCCATATCCATATCCGGATTAATGTGCAATCAATAGAACCTGTCTGACAACTTGAAGTAGGCTGAAAGATCTGAAAAGGCAACACATTCTGCATTGGAAGACAAACTATTTTGTGTCTATTACCATCCATTTCCATTTAAATGCCTCCACCTAATATCAGAACAAGTGTAAAATGTGAGGCATTCAGAAACGTGTTTTGCATAGTCAGTTGTGGGAAGTTTTATTTAAGTACTGTAACGAAGGACTTGTAGAGTAGCTTTTACTTTTACTTTTACTAGAGTTCATTTTTGTCTGTGTATTTGTACTTTTACTTAAGTATATTTTTGAGTGCTTTCTCCACCACTGTGCACAGTGAACAACAAGCGTGAACCAGTTAATTTTTTATCGGTCTGAACTGGTCTTTTAATTGAGTTCTTGTAAAGTTTGAACAAGAATAAATAACACTTTGAAATTCAGAATGAAATAAAAAAAATATCCCAACTGGACCCAATTTCCTGTCCAGTTTTCTTTGAATAGAAATGAAAAGGGAGTCAATTAAAGACTAATACTGAGGCTTCATATACTACTTTTGGTGAATAAAGACAACCACTCAGAAATGGTTTAAACTTAACGGAAAACAATAAAACAAGTACTAATTATAGTAAATAGTAAATAAATGACATTTTGCATTGGGTTATAGCCATTTGTCCACCATTTGCCTGGTATATCAAATACAACAACTACTGTTGTTTTTGGACACTTTCAGACATTATGTCTCCCCTTCAGTTGCACTTTGACCTCCAGTCGACCTCGGTCTGACCCCATGAAGACACTGCATTTTGGGGAAGCCCTCTCAATGACCTCATCCATCACAGCAGCAGCCAGGGAACAGGTTCCCCCACTTTCTACGGCCTTCGCAGCATTGTGTCTCCAACAATTACACCGATATAACACTCTTCTTCTCTTGTTCCACTTGTCCTCCGTCTCTCAACACGCCCTCCAAGCTCCCTGGGATTTCTAGGCCTCTGCTAAACTTCACCGATCATCATGTCTGTGCTCCATTGCGAATAAAGTTTCATTGATATCTGAGTGTGTTTTGCTGACATACTGAGAAACTCATCGTTGCTGCATCAATCTTGGCCTTGCAATCTGTTTTTTTCTTCTGCATCAGCAGAAAGTGTTTGACTTTCAGTTCCATTTTGTTTTGCTGTTGCATTAGTTAAAATGCCGTGATGCAAAAATGAAATAAATAATGAGAAAACACTTGAATTGTCACTCAAGTTTATCAAAATGGTATTTAAATGTCAAAAATGATATCTCGGCAATATTTTTAGCAACTAAAATAGTCAAAAGCTTCACACTTCAGTTACAGTGATCCTGATTAACCATGAATAAAGCTCTGCCGTTCTGGTAGGATTTTCTTAATATTTGCTCATTTGCATCCCTTAGAAGCCAAAGTGTGCAGAAAAGGTTAAAGACAATTAAAAGGATTGTTGTGCAAACGTATGACACAGGAGAAGGATACAAAACTCTACGGTAATACATATATGCCAACACACAGAAAAGGCAAGCACAGGTTTTGCAAAAAGATATCTAACTTTTAAACATTAAAACAGACAAAAAGGTGAAATTTGAAACTGGTTAAGGAGGTTGCCAAAAGGCCAGCAGCGACACTGGGTGACCTGCATAAATTCCCAACAAGTACTGGTTGTGTCCTACATGTGACATCAATCTCCTGCATTCACTGTAGATTTGTATTAAGGAATAGGGATGTCAAATATTATAATCTTCTTCCAAAGACAATAATTAGACCAAGCTGAAATCTCCTATAGTCTCTGCAGAGAACGTGTTATGATCTGATAAAACTGAAATTACACTTCTGAGCAAAAGCTCCATCTGGGATGATTTGCAAAAACAAAACTGATGAATATCAGTGGAGTTGACAGTATAAAGAGCTCGGGTTTCTTTTCATCAGATAGAAATTCGGCTGTTGTGAAAATGAAGAAAGTTGTAAGTAGCTCCAAATACCAATTAAATTCAGAAGTACTCTATTGATCCCAAAGGGAAACTAAATGTTGTTGTAACTCAAACTATTCAAGATTCATCAGAGAGTTGTTGTAGATGCTGAAGCCTGTGGGCAGGAATGGTCTCCTGTATTTTATTTTTTATCATCATGTTGAGTTTACGCGCACTAATGAAGCCAGAGACCAGAACTAAATTTAACAGAAAATACTTGGGATCATCTGTAGAAGTTGAGGAGGAGAGTTGCCTTCACAGTCTGATCGATTAGATACAAATATTGCTGAGTCAATATATGGGATGCTGATAGAGTCTTACCAAAGAAGACTGAATGCTGTAACTGAATGAAAAGATGCTTCAGAAAACTGAATCTATTACTGCACCAATGTTTTTATAATTATTGTTTGCCCTCTAACTGTTTTATTCAGCTGAATTGTACAATATAAATGCCACATTACACTTGAAAAAGAAAATCATCATAATCTCATGTTTTGTATGACAAGAAATCTGGGACTTTTAACAGAGGAATGTAATATTTTGAGAGACTCTATGTGAAGAGAAAAAAGAGAACTCTTCATGAGCAACTCTTTTCCAACTAGAGAGAAAGTTGAAAAACTTTCTCCCTAGTTGTGCTGAACCTGCATCCCTATTTCAGATGTCAGTCGAATGAGCTCTCCATCTTTCAGCTGCTGCATTCAGCAGCTTCTTCCCCGTCGGGCTTTGAGTCCCGCTTGCGGCGGTGAGAACGAATCAGGCGGTTGGAGGAGTGCTGCCATCGCCGGGCCCTTCGCTGCTTTTCCATGACAATGCAAGCAAATCCAGCTTACACTCATTGCTGTTTTCTCTTCGAATCTGTGTGTGTGTGTGTGAAAGAAAGCCTCCTTCTGTCCTCACTCTATAATGGCTTGATCTTTGTCCCGTTGAATATGGTAATCCACACGGTGGACTCCTTGCTCTCTCCCGTTGTCCACGAGACCCCCACAGCCCCACTCCACCTTTCCCTGCTAGCGGGGGCGATGCGGGGAGATCTTGGAAGCATCGGCAGAGGATTTGCAGTCCGAGACTTCTTTCTTTTCCAAAGAGAAGAGGGAGAAGGCGAGGTAAGGGACGTAATCCCATTGACCATCCCTGTCCCATATGGTGAACGCGCCGGCCTCTCCAGCGGTACAGTCGCTGGAGTGGCGGGGACAGCTTGCCTCTCCAGCCCAGACACATTTTACCTAATGTTTGTCATCACATGCTCTCATGTGGGATCACTGGTGTGGAAAACCTTTCAGTGTTTCTGCTGGTTTGTCAAAGAGACCGGAGTGCGATACCTTCAGATAGAGACACACTAGCATGTGTGTGTCCTAGTGGGAAACACAAGAGATAAATAATCTCTTGTCCACCTTTCTTTTGCTTTTACTTGTTTCAAACAGTGTTATATAAAAGACAATGATAACAGGAGTAATGGGAAAAGCAGCAACTTTCGAATAATTATTTAATTTTTAAGGCAAAAATTTGTCCAAACCTGGTTATGTTTTCGACACCTGGGATGGACTAATTTTTTGGAAATTCAGATTATACTTTGCTAGCTGTGGTTTAGTGTCTGACTTTCAGGATCAACAAATCCCTTAAATAGAACCTGCCTTACAACATGAAGCAGGCTAAAACAAAGGGTACGACGCCATTTCTTTGGAACTTGAGCAAACAAACAGCAAAAACATGAAATCTTACCAAGTATTTTTGTTCTATTGCAAATATCAGAGTACACTTGAAATAAGACAAAACTAACTTTCAAGTCACTTTTCAGCCAGAAACGTGAGATTAGTTTCAATCAATAATTTGTGAATTTTGATAAAAACCACTGGTACCGATTACAGATTTCTTTTTTTTTTCACTTACACATGGGAAAAACATCCTCTTCTGTATAATTTTTATTTGATTTGAAAAGGTTATTTTTAGCTTTGTAACACTGAATTAATGTCATTTTCATGACCTGAAATATTTAAGCTAGACAGAAAAACATAACAGAAGAAATTTGTATTTATAGCACTTTAAATGATACACTTTACATGCTCTTTTCATCACATTCCTAATGGATTATGTTAGGTTTCAAATATAAATTAAACTTAAAAGGCATTTTAAATGTTGAGATTGTAAATAATTACTTTCACAAATATTCAAATGGAATATTTTTTACATCGGGATTTATCTTCAGAAGCTGGTTTTGCTCCTCTATTAAAATAACAGGCAGATTAAACATTGCAACCTAATTTGTTCGTAATTTATTGAAGAGTAGGTCTTTCCAGTCCAATCAATTCCAGTCAGCCATCTTTACATCGTTGGGTTCATGCTTCCAGCTCTGCACTAAATTAAAACCTATAAAAACACTGCTTGTGCTATTGTTGTTATTTTGCAGGTCATCCTGTTTGCTATATCAGGAACATAAACACGGGGGTGTGGCGGCGGACCGATGTTGTGCGTGTCTGCGTTGGCGGCGGGGGTCCGGCTTTGTGTCAGCAGCGGTCTGAACGTCTGTTGGGTTCTGCTGGAGGTGTGGGAGCCCGCGAGGGGCTTCTTTTTTCTTTTTTTTTGTGCCAGGACCACTGTTACAATCTACGCGAGGCATTCAGCCGTAGCCATGTCGATTGGCATATGGTTGATCCAACTCCAATGTGTTCATGTAACCAGAAAATGCCGCCTTTCAGGGACCTGCATTCTCCATCAAGCAAGCGAGATTAAGATGTAATGTTGCTCTCTCCCTCCCCGACGGGTGGAGTCAGTGGAAGTGACAGGGGCACCGGGGGGCAGATTAGGGTGCATGAGCTCCACAGAAGAGACGCCCTTAGGGCAAAGGAGGGCGAGTCTGCAGGCAATCTCTCTCTCACACACACATACACAATTATGCCACTTGCTTTGATTAGAGTAACTTGATCCCAATCAGTGTAAGCGAGTAGGGCATTAAAAGATAGCAACTCTGAGACTGTGGCAACACGCCACTGGTGTTCAAAATTACAGCTGAGGAATTTCACAAACTCTAAAGTCTTTACTTGAAGCCCAGTTTTCATAGTTTTTGTTAATAATTGACAACAATCGACAGAACAACAGGACTTGTTAAAACAAAGTTTTCAAGAAAACAAACATCATCTGCAAACAACTCTAGCTACGCATAGCAAACAGCTGTGGAAGCAATGAACTCAAATGACGTATCAGGGTGCGTTCACACCTGACGGTCCGGTAGACTCGGTTCAACTGGGTAAAAAAAATACGGCAGCATTTGTTGCATTTTCAGCTGGTGTGGTTGGCTTTCACACTGCACTGTCAGTTGATCCAAACTAATTGAAATTACTTGTTCACCCCATTGCCTCCGAGGACACCTGAAGGAAAAGACATGAAAGGGTCAAAAGAAGTCATGAGCGCAACTTCCTTCTTCCCCGAATGTAAACAGAAATGAAGCAGCGCCAGACTTTAGCGGTTGTAGGATTTCTCTTTTGTCTTTGGCACAAGACCATGATCCGCTCACTAGCGTTAGACTTACATGTTTTTTTCGGTTGTATTTACCCAGAATGCCCTGCACTATAGTTGTATCCCAACATCATTTTCTCTATTGTATATGAGGCTGAGGCCACCAACCCATCCACTGATCCAGACCAGATTGTCTTCTAGTGCTATAGGTCATAATTGAACTAACTTTACCCTGAAAAAACTAAGGTAACATTTCTGGGGTAAAACCTTAAATAACATAAATTTGATTGTATCTTATGCTGTTTTTGTCTCACAACACTTGTTTGAGAATCCTAAAAAATGAAGGTCCTGGCATCAGTCATGATCATGAACTTCTTAGGATGTAAAACTACAGTAACAATATTTACAGTGGGACATTTGAGGTAAGTTTTAAAGAGGCAATTTCATCTTTCTGAAGAACAAAATTTTTCCTGCTGCGACTTAATGAAATGTAGTGTAAAACTGATGGATTTCCCTTTAAACAGAGCAACATGTAAATGACAATGTGATGTGGTTTATCACCATCAACGAAGAAAAAAATAAATTTTCTGTATGAAAGTTTGCCCCCCAGTTTTCACTTCTACTTTGGCA
The DNA here is from genome assembly GCA_903066825.1 of Alfaro cultratus. Lineage (NCBI taxonomy): Eukaryota > Metazoa > Chordata > Actinopteri > Cyprinodontiformes > Poeciliidae > Alfaro > Alfaro cultratus. The sequence continues at coordinate 46,410 of CAEFZX010021682.1, forward strand.
CAATCTGATCTCCCAGTTCCTTCTCTACGCTCTTGCTCGTGGGTTTTTGACAACCTTTCATTTTATTATTTTTAATTTCCCACAGTTCAGGTTCCTAGAGGGGGGTGTACCGTGGGGAGGCTCCCACTGAAAGTGAAAAAACGTGCTGGTGTTACGAGAGCAGCTTATCAGGAAGCCTCCTACTTCAACCTGCTGACTCCGTTGTTGAACTCACATGCAGCTAAAACCACTTGCGCTGACATGCCCATACAGACTCCCAAACACACACACACAAAACTTGTCTCTTTCCTGTCAACTTAATTTGCCTCCAACAATGACGACGGACACGCCCTCCGCTAATGAGAACAAATCTCTTTCCTTCTCTCTTCTGTCTCTCAGTTTTTCGTTTAGTTTTTTTAATTCATTCTCTCCATCTCCTCACCCCTTCCTACCTCCCAACTCCCCTGAGCTTTTGCTTCCTGCCTTTTGATATTGTAGCCATCTCACTCATGCCACCAATTAGTAGAATAATGGACCAGCAGGCTGCTGCCTGCTTGGACCTCAGCAGTACATGCTGCCAAAAGGCCACAGGGCAAATGTGAAGGCAAAAGGTGACATAGAGTTGACAAGGCAGACATGAAGACAGAATTAAAACCAGAAAATTGTAACCCATCTTCTTTTTTTTAGCCAAATTAATAAGCTTACAATATATTTTTAGGGTTTGGTTCAGGCAAAACGGTACATTCTTCTGCCCTAATTATTTTTAAAGGAATTAGTTCATTTGTGTATTTATTGGTTTGAAATCAAAGACAAACTTAAATCGTTTCCCCATCTACCCTGTAGACAAGCAGACCCAACCCAGTCGATCTTCAACAAGAACTAGTTCTAAATTAATTGAGTCATGTCAAGTCAAATTTACTTCTATGGCGCATTTCAGCGACCAGGCAGTTCAAAGTGCTTTACATCATAAAAACACGAGAGACACCACTTATGAAACAAGCAATGGATGTTCAATTTTGTCAAATGCCATCATCAAAATCAACAAGCAAATACACATCAAATATGTTGATGAGTTTTCCATTTATTATGATTCAAAAGCAACTCTAAACAGGTTGGGTCTTTAGCCTGGATTTAAAGGAACTCAGTGTTTCGGCTGGTTTGCCGTTTTCTGGAAGTTTGTTGCAGATTTGTGTTGAAGAGCAGACCTGATACAAGGTCACCTGAGTGGGAGGTCTTTAATGCATCGTTAAGCCATTCGGTGATTTATAAACTAACAAAAGTTTTTTAAGGTCTTATCTGAGTTAAAGTGAATAACTTTCATCTCAGTTCACAACTTAAACATCTTCAACTAAGTTTACTGGGGCAACATGAACTATAGTTCTCATTTGAGGAGCAGGAAGTGTGCTTGTCAGAATCAACTAAAATAGGTCAAACCTCTAAAAAGCAAAATTGTGGAAGACAACTTTCATTTATATATTAAATACATACCAGTTTTGGTACTTAGAAACATTTCTGCCTTTAGATATGCTTACTGGGTCGCTTCTGTTTCTGTCACCGTTCACATTTTAAGCAATTGTGTTTAGTTGCCCCTAACAACAAAACTAAAGGCGTTTGGGTTTGGGTCTCGGGTCAGTTTGGTTGGGGTTTCCATGTTTTGGGGGTTTTGTTACTAATATGCCCAGATGCATCTCCTTTGGTTCCCATGATGTATTAACGGGGTAAATCTGTTCAATATAGGTTAATAACAAACTGTAGAGCTTAGTCAGACAAAACCGTCTAGAGGCCGGTCTCTGTCTCACTGAGACCTCGACGCTCTTGGACTCAAGCTTTGCTTTACATGATGCAGTTTTACATCGATTTCTCCCTTGTCATGTAAACTGTGCCCACTGATATCCAGATCATGTATATTAAAATAACCGAGGTTCTTCTGAGCCGTCAAGAAGAAGGTAGTTTTAAACCGATTCATGTCGAGAAAGTACATTTGTTTCCAACGCCAGCTAGCCCATCATTAAAAAGGAGGCCGTTGTTGCTCATTAATTAATGAGCACTTTTTTTTTGTTCATGCTAAACTGGGATTAGCATATTCATAAGGGCAGACATCTTTCAGACAGCTTTGAGGGAATCTGGCAGGTCTGTTTTCTCACTGTGTTCTTGTTTGTGCCCATACATAACCCCGTTTGTTGACCAGAGTCCTACCCCATTAACTCCCATGATCTCTCTCTCTCTCTCTCTCTCTCTCTCTCTCACACACACACACACACACACTGAGTTTGAAACACAAGAGGTTGAGACAGAGGGAAACATGACACACACAGCCCCATTTTCACACTTGAGAGAGCACGCCTCATTGGATTACAGACTAAATATGTCCGGGTTACAAACTGATTACCATGTCGTATAACATCTTTATTTGCATACGCAATAAACATGCTAACGCTAAATGTTACCCATCTTCACCATCCCCACCAGAGTAATAGGCTCAAATAGAGTCACGAGCCAAAACAAGAATCGTTTCTTGAAGGTGAATGTGGCAAAAGTTTGGTTTTTTTTATTTCCTTGATTTGTGTAATTATGTCCTTGTATTTACATTTGTCCTAATTTTGACATTTAATACAACCTACACATACAAAATGTAGACTGCTTTAGTCTAAGACGTAGTTAAAAATAATATCTTTGTGGACAAAGACCACAACCATTGAATGTACAGTATGTACACAATGACAATGTAAATGATGCGTTATAGTTGACATATTTAATGAAAGTGCTCCTGAGCTTTTTGACACTTGCACATCATAAAATAACAGAGCATGTCAGCATTTTGAGACAGTTAAATAGTTTCATACAATCTGTAATGTTTGACAACTTTTCAAATCATAACTAAATGAAAGGCAACAACTTTAACCGTGGAGACCTGCAGAAACTTGGAGTTCATTTTTATGACATTTAAAGCAAAACAGAGCAAAGCGTCACCTTGTCTATCAGCGCTTAAACAAGAAACTAAAATATCAAATGACTTGAATTATTAAAGAGTCATATCAAAGGAGCACAAACATGCCAGTTGTATCCTAGCAGTTTTGCTAATTGCTAACAGAAAACAACAACAGGAGCAAGACGTGGGTTTTTTGAATAATAAAACACTTTGAGTGCATTGATCCTGCACAAGATAGAAAGATTGTGAAGATTTTTCTAGATTGAAATACATCTAAAAAAATAAAAGAAGTTTGAATTGTCCATGTTTGGCTGTTTTCTGTGCATAGACATTTGGTAGATCTCTGAATGAAAACCTCCGTTAGCCAACATCGCCACGCGTTAAGACGATAATATGTAAACTGGTCTCACATTCAGCAGGATCGTATTACTATCCATCTCTAGTGATGTCAAGAAAGTAGTGCACAGCCTGCGCAGCTCAGCTGTTAACTACCACTTGAATTAAGATGCATGCTGTTTCCACTTGCTAGTGCCAAAAAATATCTTGTCTCAATAACTCTATTTTTCATTCTTATTTTTTATTTTTTTTGCTCCTAATACAGCGTTTTTCTGCAGAATGCTGCAATAATGTAACTAAAAACGGAGGACGATAAATACACTTTCAGACTTTTTGTATGATTTTCTAGGCTTTAGTTCTAAGCTTGAAGTTTTACTTGGTCTGAACGTAGACCGAAGTCATGGTTGGGAGTACACACACTCTTGAATCCTGACTGGGCTCCACGCATTGCTTCAACCTTGAGATCAAGTGATTCCTATTAGGAAAACACCGTGAACTGAAATAACAGTGGTCTCTTCTGGCTTTTATAAAACTGAAAAACGTTGTTTCTTAAATGTTTTTTTTTTTTTTTTTTAAGTAAGTTGCAGTAACCCTGTCTGCTATTATTATTATTATTATTATTATTATTATTATTATTATTATTATTATTATTATTATTTAAGGCAAATTTTCTACTAATTAGTGTTAATATGTTTTTGTCCAGGTAATGATACCGAGTGCTGACGGTCTGACGGGACAGCAAAAGGCCAAGTTTGAGTGACTTATTTTCCTATCCTCCCACTCTGTCATCTGGCTGCCTTATTAGTAACGTCCATCTAACTTTCTCTGCCCTGTTATTCAAATCTCTGACCCCTCGCACGCCCAACTCCGAGCCCTTCTCTCAAACATCCACATGCTGCACACACAGGTACGCCGCAGCACGCAGGGAGACTGACATACTTCCCTCCTCATCACCAGCAATTTGTTGCCTGTGACATCACATTTTGTGTGCTGAGGCCGTACTGGAAACGGGCTGCTGCTTCGTTAACTTCCCTCTTTAATGAGCGCTTTAATTGAGCCGTCTACCAGGCCACCTGTCGGCCCATAGCCTCATTACCATACTAATGGACTGGGATTGTTGCGGGTCTGACAGCCAGGGTTGTACGGCGCTAACAGGAGCTGAGGAGAGGGAGGGGACGCCGAGAAGGAGGCCAAAGAGGAGGGGAAGGAAGGGGGTGTGAAGGCCATGCTGCAGGAGAAAGACTTCCTAAAGAGAAATAAATCTGAAATCGGTTAAGGGCTTCTGAATGTATGCTGGTGGGGGGAAAGTTGCCCAAAAGTCCAAAAGTAGCACCTTCTTAATAAAAACTGATGGTGATATTTCCACAAGCTTTTCTCCAGGAAATTTGAAGTTTCCAATTCCAGTCTGATGATACTTGATCCATTTTTAAACTTTTGGGTGCATCTCAACTAATTAGAATATAATCAAAACCTTTATTTATATCAGAATCACTGTCTAAACATTTGAGGGGCGAGGCCAACTGACCGATTATTTTTCAAACTCATGTCTTCTAGAAACCGTATAGATTTTCAAGCATGACGTAGCCTTGCTCTTGTCCGCTTTCCTCACATTTGAAGCTCACAATTGAATTATATGTTGTCATAGGAAGGTGCAGGGACCATAAGAAGCCCGGTGGAGGTTTAAAAACTGTTGCACCGTGTTGCATATCTGCTTGTTTGCTCGAGAAAGCATTTTTCATCAAACAAGTTTCTCCTACAAGAAACCATAGCGTGTGTCGACATTGAAAAGCACTGAAATTACAAATCAGTGAAACTGAAACCTTCATCTTATCGCAAATGTCTTTAAATGACACCTACCGACAAATATGTAGGATTTTATTGGCTTTGTTTTACGACAGTCCAGGATTAAGTACCTGTTATTGCCATCCGCAGTCGTAGGGCCGACTTATTCCACCTGTCCTGCTTTTAAAGGATTAAAAAGGGGAAATAGCAACCAGGTGTCGAGAATATATACTTGATTAACTAGCTGATCATTAGCAGATGTGACCCCCAATGTAAAAGCCTACATTTTCAGTCAGCTAGCCAAGTGATGGCAGAGTGGAGGAACATCAGGGATGACCTTAGTGAAGTAATTGCTGCTCCTCGTTAATCTGGGGAGGGTTAAGAGCTCATTTTCAAGCAATTTAAAGTCCATCAACCCGAAGTGAGAAGGATATTACTGACAAGTAAATATTCCTGGTTTTACCAAGATTACACATCAAAATAAAATAACTGTTTATCAGTCTCCTCCTATTAGATTTTTGTTGATTGAGTCCTTCTACATTACAACGCTGCGCCCGACTTCCTGTCTGCACTCCTGCACCACAGCTGATGAACTCATGGCAGCTTCTGAGAATACTTTTTTATTATTATTATTTTTATGTTACTCAAGTCAAAATAAATTCCTTTCACCTCAAAGCAGAACATCCCATTTTGACGATTTTCTGCTAGTTTACAACTTGTGACAAACTTAAGGGATTTTGAGTGATGGACACAAGAGAATAATTGTAAGGAGGAAGGAAAATGACGCATGATTATTCACTAAAAAATAAAATAATCGTAAGCGTGGATTTGCATTCAGCCCTCTTTACAATCCAGTGCAATGAATTGCTTTGTAGAAGGTTCCTAACGAGAGTCCTCCTGTTTAAAATTTAATCTCAGTAGAGGTACTAATATTCTGTGAAGGCCATAAACGTGGTTTGCCACGACCTGTCGGTATGAAACGCGTTTATGCAACGTACAAACAATAGTACGCAACATTTACATGTCAAATACACGTCAAAATGTCACGTCGATAACATGCAAAGTACATGTTAGCATGTCAACAACGACTAGAACGTGTTGTTTGCGTCGAGGTGTGTCTCAATAAGCAATAAATAAATTAATCGTATGCTAAATTAACAAACAAACTCAATAATTTCCATTTGCACAACTTATCGTTTTTCTCTTTTCTCCCTTTCTACCAAAAACTCACTTCCTTGGAAGGACAAAAAAATTTTACGGAGACTTCATTATGCATTTAATTTGTTGTTTTATTTATTTTGGATATTTAAAATATTTCCCAGTTCCAGTGTCAAATGTTCATTAGAATTTAAAGTTTATCTCATTTCCATAATATCACTTGAAAATGGTCTCAAAACAATGTTACCGTTTACCGTGATAAATCCTGGGACAATTTACGGACCAGCTAAATCTGTAATCATCTGCAGCTTTTGTTAACATGCTCTTTAGTCGTCATTCACGCATTAATGATGTGTGACATTTTGATGTGTATTCCTCATGCAAATGGGACGTAGTTATTACACATGGTATGCACTTAAAACTTGAAACGTTCACACATATTTGACCCTTTGGGCATTCCATATATACGAGGGACAGTACATGACAAAAGTTTCATAACAAACTAAAATGTTTTTGGGGTTTTTTCACTACATGAACCAGATTATATATCATTCCTATTTTAAACCATGGCAGCGGCTGAATCATTTCCCCTCATTAGGGAAAGTGAAGCTTAATGCAGCTAAAGACAGTAAAACCTTCGTTAGAAGGTTCCAGAATATGTGGACTCGAGGTTAATCTCCCAGTAAAAGTCCAGACCCGAATCCAATTGATGGCAAGTCTGAAACATTGATGTCCACAAACACTCGCAATAAAATTTGACTGAAGTTGCCAAGAAAATGGTAATAATTTAAGCGAGGGATGGTTTTGAGGGAGAGCAGATCACATACATTTTGCACACTGGACTTTTCAAATGTTCATTGTTTTAAAAACAAAATTGAAAAACTTGCATCCTGCCACAAACAGATAAATAAAGCACAATGCCACGATGAAATTAATTGGACGTTTATGGGTCCAATGTTTAGAACGCAAATAAAAGTTCAAGGGTTACGAATATGTTTCTAAGACGCGCTGTCTTCTCGCCAGTGTAGAAACACCAAAAACTGCTGAGCACAGAGGAAACCCAGAGGACAACCTTCCTTTCTGTGTGGGATGTTGCTCACTGTGTTGATGAACGCTAATGTGACAGGAGAAAGCTGGCATGAGGTGATCTCTGCACAATGGCGGAAAAGGCACCACACTGGGCCTGTTATTTTGCTCTTTTCCGGGCTCGCATGGCACAGACAACTAGCTGAGTGAAAGTCAGCTCAGACAGACGCCGCGTCAGGCCTTCTGCAAAGTGAAAGACTTATTCAAGTAAAATTAGTTTTTAATGTGTCCCCTGAGTCCCTGCTAGGAAAACACGAGGCTGAACCCACAGGTTTGACCGACGTTCGACGGCAAACGGTGTCGGTTTTGGAATGTGAAACTGGAAAGATAAGCTCACGCTGTCGCCGGTCTTGAGCCTACCGACTGGTGTCCAACATTTCGTTTGTATCGCTGTCTAATTATCCAGCTTAATTTGTTTTGATTTAGGGATTCCAGGGGCTCTCTTCCTAGCAGCCTGACAGCTTTAGAAACCACAAAAGTGCCAGAGAAGCCGAAGAAACCCAAAGAAGAAAGGAGGCCAAGCGGGGTGATTACGAGTGAAAAGGTGGCCGTGGGGATGATGGACAGACTGAGAAGAGAGGTGGGGGAACAACCATGGTCGGGCCAGCAATACGCATTCAAGGATCCGGTGAATGCAGCTCCGACTCCACACAACCACATGCTAATGACGGCTACCATTTAATGTGTCAAATTCACAATTCCCTTCGTTCTCTCCTTTTCTCTTTCTTCTCCCCGGGGCTAATTGCCCCGTATCCTCCTTTTTTGACAAGGCGGCTGTTGGGCTGAATTAAAGCCCATATTGTGCCGTGTGTGTCCAACCTGCAACTCCCAAAGCGGGAGCACATGCAAACACACGCACACACAAAGCGCCGAATAATCAGCTGGACCACCTTCCACATGTCTTTGGCCTTCGCGCAGAGTAACGACCATTGAAAAATAAGGCTGTTTTAAAGGTTTAAGATCATCTTAAAGCATACACATGCTTTGAATCACCAAAGTACTTTCACTGCCGGTAAGTGAAAGTACTTTGGTGACTCATCGTGTGCTTTGGATATGGAATGCTCAACAGAGTTGACGTCAAAGCTTTGGGAAATGTCTTTCCTGATACTTATAGTGTTAAATGTATCCAAGAATCAGCCAAATACAGATGACCACTTTCCAGTGAATAGTTGAAATCTTCAATTACTTCAGTGACCCTCTAAAATTCCTATAGCTGCCTAATTTAATGGTTCAAACACCAAATACACCTCAAAATGCATTAATGCGCGCACTACTAGCACTACCGCAGTGGCACTTACATCCACAGTCTTCCTTGTCTTCACTCTTGAGGGCACAGCCAATCCATGCCAAAGAAAATGAAGGATTCCTGAACTGGCTGCTTTGCAAATCCCAGCCAATAGCATGTCAAGCCGAATCGGGCCAAAGTATTCCAGCTTCACAAACTGCATTTTCTTTTGAATATTTTAGACTCCCTCTTCAAATTTTATTTGGTTAAATTCAACTGTACAATAAATATACATTCTGCAGATCTATCCTACTGTGGGTTTTTTCTGACAAACTGCGTCCAGTGCAGCAGGTGTGTGTGGTCCTTGTGGTCCGGGTCTGTTCCCCTTCTTGAGTGGATGTGGGTGCGTGTGAAACCAGCATGGAGCTCATGCTGCCTGCATGCCTTTCTCTTTCTTCAGCGTGCTCTTGACTCAAAGTTGCCAGAGGGCCCTAATCCTCTGATCAGCATGCCAGGAGAGCACAGAGGGGCCTTACCGGACCTCGGAGGGCAGGGCCCGAGGTGGCGCCCGGCTCCAGCCGCTCTGCCAGATTGTTTCGCAGCCACTTGTTGAGGGGCAGTGTGGTCTCAGCTCATTGTGGACTGAGGGATGGGGAGCAGGCACACCCCTCCACCTGCAGCTACTCCTTATCCCTTCTTTCTTTACTTCTTCTTCAACTAAAATTACTATTGTAGGGAGAAAATGAGCGGGGGGAGGATATTTTTAAACAAAAATGGGGTTTTATTAGTGAATAACAGTAAAAATAATATGCCGAAACGCAACATTTATTGTTAAATGAGGGCATGAAATAGCCTGAGTTCCACTTTGCCTAGTTTGACGTGTCAGGTTCAAGACTCCAGACAAAGCCAGGGGTGAATAGAGTGACTTGAGAGACTAGGGGGATTGAGGAGAGATCCTTGGCACACAAACAATTAGCACTCGTCCCTCGTAGCCTGCCGTGGCTCTAAATCCCCACGTTTGTCCAGACAAATTGACCGGACCCCGGGTCTTGTTTGTCTAGCTCCACTGGTCTGCTGGAGTTGGCTGGATGGTGGGGTTTGTGCCTTTCAGCAAGCAAAGCTTATAGGAACAGAGCAAATACCACGGTCTGACACGAACAAGGCTCACAGGACTTTGTAATGCAAACTAGCATAAATTAGACCGAAGCTTCATCAAATGACTTCCTGTTAGCTGGACACTGGTTTGACTTGTATTTCCAAGAAAGTGACAGTGTTACGGGACTACCACCAACTTTGATTCACTACAATGTTCTTAGCTATATTTTGACTCTCTTGAGGCAGTCCTACAGTAAATCAACAGTCTCCTAATGGGCAGTTCTTCAACTCTCAAGGGACCTTTAGATCCTTTATGTGCATTTTAACTTTTAACTTTTGATTTTCCAATAGCTTGATCATTTTTCCTACAGTAATCTAAAGGCTAATTTTATGAAACTTGCTATGGCTTGTTTGTACTTTAATCTTAAATTGTCACATACCTTCTACATTGTTTACCCTCAGCACCAGCTTAGTCTCTTTGAATCCCATTACAACCACATGTGCTAGATATGTTGTAATCCTTACCATTTAATGTGTCAAATTCACAATGGTCATCACACCTAAAAAACACTTTAGGTGTGATGACCACCTCTATAACACAAGGGGCAGCAGAGATACATATTGTTTCAAAGGAGGCCGTACTTCCTGAAAAATGCATGGCAGTGGAAAAGCTGAACACCTACAAAAAAAAAAAATA